>JAQIVE010007612.1:0-10258 GCA_034698285.1 Sminthurinus bimaculatus
AACGACCTGTGAGTAGGGAGTACAATCAAAGTTTAATAAGTATCATAATATATAGGTCCTTAATAAAACTATATATTAAAACGATTAAAAAATAATTAAAAATTTAATGCACAATTAAAAATGAGAATCTAACCGCAATGTGAGCACAAATATTCCTTGCGACACTCATGAACAATTTTGATGTGTTGACGTAAATTTGCGCTGGACAAAAATAGCTTTCCACAAACCGTACAAAGTTCCCCTCCCCTGACATGAAGTTTTTTGTGCAGCCGGAAACCGTTGGACGTGTTAAACTTTTTGCCGCATCCCTCATGGTTGCACACCATGTCATCCCCTCTGTGGATTCTGCGGTGATCCAACAAATATCTTCGAGCCTTGAATACTTTGCCGCAAATTTTTCCTTCCTCGGTTTTGTCTTTGCAGATGAACGGTCCATCTGTTTTTTCTACCACCTCCCTCACCCTTTCCTCGTGAATGTCTGAAATCAGAAATCAGATATATATATAATGTAAAACAAGTTTAAATTTCTTGTTCAAAAAAAAGATGCATTTATTTATAACGAAAAATTTCCACACACTTAAATACTATAAATAAACTATATTCACCATATTTATGCCTCTTTAGCTGTCTCTCTTGGTCGTAGGATTTTGTACAGTCGGGCCAGTCACACGCAAAGGCCTTCAAACACACTCCACTCTTGTCCTCGACTTCTTTTTCATCGTGCTTCAAGGAATGCTTCCTCAATTCGGAGAGGGTCCGGAAACGACAGGGACAGTCCTCAAAGTCACACTTGTACTTGCGCTTCCCCGGGGCATGAACCATGATTTTGTGACGAGCCATCAGGGTAAAACTTTTAAAGCTGCGGTCACAGTCGGGCTCCGTACAAGGGAACTTCCGCTTCTTCCCCGTGTGAACAATCTCGTGACGTTTCAACACCGCAAGCTCACCAAACACTTTGGAACAGATTTTGCACTTGAAACAGGCCTCGGATCGATTCTTGTGGTCTCGCAGGTGCTTCCGGTAGCCACATCGAAGCTCAAAGGTCAAGTCACAGAGGGTACACGAGTTTTCCGCATCTCCGTCCACCGTCGTTGAAGCCACTATCGAGGGCTGTACTTGACCCGCCTTGATGTGTCGTTTTAATGCGGTCGTTGTCGAGAATCCTTTGGAACAACTTGGACATTCGACCCCTCCGATGACACCCAAGAAATCCTCGTCATCTTTTTTCCTCTTAGTTTTTCTTTTTCTCGGTATGGATTTTTTACTATTATTTTTATTATTATTATTCCTGGTTTTTGCTCTTCTACTGGTTAGATTTTCTTCGGGTTCATAGTCACTGCATGATGATTCATCTTTATCATCATCATCATCATCATGGTAATCGTCATCACTCTCTGCAAGATGGTCAATACTATTTTCGTTACTGTTAATTCGAGCAGGGGAGGGAGGGGAGGCCGGAGATGGGATGATGTATTCCGATTCACTATTGTAGTCATCGTCTTCTTGTTTTATCACAACACTGGCAACTTTTTCAATCTTCAAGTTTGCTTCAACTTCCGGTATTTCTGGTGTAATAATATCAGTAGTAGTAGTAGTAATAGCAGGTATTTTTTTCTTTTTAATATTATTATTGTCACTATCGTAGTCCATCTGACACTCACTTTGTTTATTAGGTTTAAGATGGATGAGGAATTTTTTCAAACTGTGAAAAGTCCCACAACATTTGATGCAATACACTTGAATTCCATCGTCAGCTTGAAGACACTTTGAGCTGTTCTCCGTCTCCATGACGATTAATTGTTGTTGCTGTTGCTGTGGTGAATAAGTTTCTATTTCCGTTTTCTTTTGATCAATCTTGACTCGTTTGTTACTTGGTGAAGTAATTGAACTGAGACTATATAGTTTGTAAAACAGGAAATACAAGATTAAATTGTGGTTGCACTTAAAATTTTTAAGTAATATAAGTAAGTAAAAATGTATATTTTACTTGTGTAAAGTGTAATCAACAAAAGTGGAAAATTGCCGTCCATTTGTTGTCGGATTATTTTTAATGCTCAATTAAAATATGAGTGAAAACTTACGGAGTAGCAGATGAAGATGAAGGATGATTCAATAGGGAATTATGATGATGGAACTTGAATGATTGTAAATCAGAGAAGGAGAGAGAGCAAGCGTAACAATGGAGCTTCCTAACGTCAAGGTGACAATCCCATGGATTACTTCTGCGGCTCATGGCTCATGACTCATGACTTCCACTTAAATAACTACTTTATTGTTGTTATTCACGGTGAACTTTGAAAGTGCATCTGTTTATCAAATAAAAAATAAAATGAGAAATTAAGGTATGGAATTTAAGGTATTTTGTAATTCTCTGTCATTCTACATTCTACACATTCTACATTCCACCAAAGGAAAAGTTAGATTTTTTAAAATAATTTAAATTTTAAAAGATACTTACTACTGTGTTTTTTCTCCGACTCTTTGATGGCGACATTGGTGAAGGTATTAAACTGTAAGAGAGACAAAATTTCTATTATTTGTCACTGTCCAAATCCAAAGTAATTTTTAATTGTGTTGGTATTTACAATTAGTAAAAAAAATAGGAAAAAGTTGAAAAAAGTATGTTCAAAAACAGAATTTGGCTCGTTTCGTCACGTGGACTGACTTTGTCCCTGGCCTTTGAAAAGTTAAAGGCGATGAAAGCAAAGGTGACGGGATTTTGTAGTGGGCTCAAAGCGGCTCTCTGCTCCTTTACAAGTGAATAAATTTGAGGAAGGGAACCTCTCGCCGTCCTACCGTCCCCGGATATCCAGCTTAGAAATTCGCCCAGCTCAACACTATGTATTTACGTGCATACTTATGGGAGGGCCAGCCTCGGAAAAACGCAACTCGTTGTACAAACTACAAACAAACCTTTATTATATATTATACAAAGAGGCGACTTGGGATCTTTGAAAAATCCAGGAGTACTCAATCGCCTCAATTCTTTTACCTTAAAAAACTGTTCTCCATTTTTTTACTCAACTATTTTATTTTTAAAAAAAATTAATTAACAAACAAGCTGTTAGGTGAATTTACATATTCTCGCTTAAATGAAATTTCGACAATTTTCATGCAAAATAACATTAAATTCCTTGATGTAAACATTTTCGTCGCAGTTCCTTTCATGATTCATGATGACTGTGGTTCCGTATTAAAATAAGGTGGTTGTTATTTTTTAGTTTTTAATACTCTTGTAATTTTGACAAGAAATTCTCAGGCTCTTTGAATTTGAATCGGGACTCTGGTTTTTTCTGAAGGGATGAAATAAAAATAATATGATAAAGGAACTGTAGACAAAAATATGCATGTAATATTGTACATATGGCGGTGTTCACAATCCACAAGCAGCAGCAGCAGCAGGGTGAGAATAGGAAAATAGGGGATAAAATGAATATGATGATGTTTTGGGGCTATATATAGCAGCCGATATTATATATTATGCCCCTCGAGTTTTCCCCTCGTCGATTGTTGCTCACGATCAGAGAGAGAAAGAGAGAGATTGGTATCGATCTGTGGAGAGGCAGCCATTCGGTCTGATTCGGGTAGCAGTAGCAGCACATCTTTCCCTCGTTCTCTGGCTCCAGATCGGCGTCTCTCTCTCGCTCTCGCTCTCTCTCTCGTCTCATCCATTGATGATCCATTCAAGTCTCCTTTTCCTTCGCTCTTCTGCCTTCTCTCCAGCTCTCCCATCTTCCGCTCCGTCTAAAATTTTGTATCACCAGGCAGAGGCAGAGTCGGAGTCAGAGTCAGTGTGTGTGTAGGGGCTCGTCTATCACAACTCTTGCATTATTACTTATATTTTTCTCTCCGCTTTTTACTCTCCCAACAACTCAACCCTCTGCACATTTGCCAACTAACAACAGCAACCAGCACAAATAATAAACAATTGCATCCTTTTTTTAATTGGACTTTTGGTATGAAAATTGTATAAAGGAAACCGCTCAGACTTACTTCTCAGTATTACAAAAACTCTGTACCTGCTCCCCCTACAAACAACAAACAACTTTTACAATAAAACCTAAAAAATACTCCAGAAAAGCCAAGTGAATATTTCCCCCAGCCGTCCAATGTCCAATACAGTGTAAACTCATCGAGCTCTCTTTCAATATTCTTGGCCAATTGTTAAGGAACAACCAAAGAAAATCTATAAAGTATTGTTGTGACTATAGACTATAGGTAAATAAAATGTGATTGTGATGACTAGTGTATTGTTGTTGTTGGTGTTGCCAAGAATTAGTTTGCGGTTCCTGTATAGCTGAACATGAGTTTGATCTCTCAAGAGTACTGGCATACTTCCGCCTCATCTGTGTCAGCAGCAGCAGCAGCAGCAGCAGCTAGTGCGGCCGCCGGTCAAACTTCAGGTCCAGGTCCATCAACTCCAGGCTCCCTATCAGATTCCTCATTTTCATCCTCCGCCTCGTCAGCCACTTCCGTTTTGGAATCCCTGTCGACGAGTGAAAAGGCGTTTATAATAATCCTCCTGGTGTTCCTTTTTCTACTGACGATCCTTCTGCTCACCGTCATTGGCCAAAACTACACTCTCGACGGACTCGAGGACGGAGAGGACTTTGAACGGATCCGGGAGGACGGGGACGAGGACCAGGAAACCGAAGAAGAAGACGACGACGACGACGACGACGGAGAGGACGACGACGGGGACGAACAGGAAAGTGAGAGTGACCGAGAGGACGAGAATACCAAGGGTCGCCACCACCATCACAAACAAAAGGTGGGTCGAAAGGGGGGAGTGACTCAGTCTCACCGACATTTGGGACAAGTTCGGGGCTCGGACGTGGACATTGAAAAGTCTCGAGAGTGTTGTCACCAGGACAGTCGGAGTAGCCGAGGGAGGAGGGGTGGTTGTGGGAGCAGCCCAACCCGAACCCGCGTCACCGTCTCCCTAACGGACGAAAAATCCTCGTCGTCGTTAAAAAACGGTTCCCTAAAAGGCAACAAGGACAGGAATTGTTGTCTAAAACCACAAAATCAAGTGAGCTGCGGGGACAAGTTTGAGGACGGAGCCTCAACACTCCTGTACAAGCACTACAACAATAACATCAGCCATAACAACAACAATTACTATTTTTACCCCATCAGGTCCAAGGGTGGAATTTATTAATTTAATTATATTCAATTAATGGAATAGTGGAAGATTTTTGTGTTTTATAGACCAAATAAAAATAAAACTGAGGACATAAATACATAGATAAATAGTTAGTTAATAGAATCGGGACAATTTGAGGGATGGTGAAAAAAGTGTTGGACGTAGGCCGTAGTTTTAGTGGTCCGTTTATAAGATCCCGTGGTGACAAGGGTAGAGAATGCCGTCCAAGCAATGTGGAATCTCGAGAGATTGGAGCAAGGTAATCTACAAAGTCTTGATTTTACTTGTGGATATTTATAGTCATATTTGTTGTATTTTTGCTACAGGTTTTTCTTGTGTGTCTTTTTTGTAGGAGCAGTTGAGCGTTGTGAGTGAGCGACTTTCGTTGAGATCGGGGACAGCCTCGGCCACAGCGTCCGCTCGGTTTGTCAATTCTGTTTCGGATCTCTACGCACCGGACGAGATTGACGCTCTTCTCGACGAAATCCAAGGTAGGAAAAATCACACAGAGATCCACAACTTTTACATAACTGTTTGATCAAAGCGTGCTAAAAATGTGGATGTTTAGATTTCGAGCCGATTCAGGTGCAGCGTTTAGTGGACGAACTTTACGATGAGGGCCTGGGGTCAGCGCGGGTGATTTGTCACGGTCCGGGTAACGGCTGCTCCCTCACCAATGTGAATAGTATGAACTACGAGAGGTCGTCTGTGCACTCCTGGGACTCTCATCGCCTCCACACTCACACTCACGAGGTATGTGACAAAAGTTCTTTGGTTTTTAATAGACTGGAATAAAATACAAGGATTAAAAAAATATTAACAACTGTTAAATTGTAGATGGGTGACTCGGAAGCGCGAGGCGTGGGTGGTCCAGTGTCCATGTACTGTGACTCGAATCACTTTAAAACGCCCATCGGAATCCTCAGAATCATCCTCATTGTAAGTTGACTCATATTAACACATGAATTATATAAACTGAGATCTTGAGACAAAATGAGTAATTTTGTTGTTGTTTTAATGCAGGTGTGTTGTTTATGCTCGTTGGGTTGTTTGTGTTCCTCGGGGACGTCCGTCTACGGTCTCTTCTCCCTCCCCTTCGTCGCCCGAATCCGTCTCATGCTCTTCGTCATCCTGTGGACGTTGTTGCTCACGGTTCTACTCCTCTTCCTGGACGTTTCCCTCCTCTACCAGGCTTTCCCCTTCCACTACCATAGAATGGTAAATAAGTTGTTTATTTTTATATGTCAAGTTGACCCTTGACCCCAAATAATTCCTTATTGCCCGTTTGTTTGTTTTTTCACAGGCTGTCTGTATTTACGCCATGGAGTGTGCGGGATTTATCGGGAGTTCCCTTCTAATCGCGGGTCTCACGCAGGTCTACCGCCAGTCATTTCCCTGGATCGCCAAGGTCACTCGGGACCAACTCCTGGCCACCAGCGTAAGTCATTCAATTCTCCTGAGATGAATTTCCTAAAATTCAGTTCTTTCCCCCCGTTTTTCTCATTTGTGACCTTTGACCTTTGACCTTAGGTGTTTGGCTTCATTTCGGGAGCGATCGCCATGTCGCTGACTCTCTACGGATTTTATGAGCTCTGCCGTTTCCACTTCCCCAACAAGCGGGAGGACACGGATCAACTGACCCTGGCCGAGAGAGGTCAACAAACCGGGAGGTCCGACCCGCCCACGCAGCAGCAACAACAACAGCAGCAACCGCGGGCGCATAAACATCAGGGGACGACAGAGCCCATGACCACAACGGTAAGTCTTTTTTGACCTTTGACCCTTGGATTTCATGGAAATGTTTTTCCGGGTATTTTTACAGTATATGTACAAATTTTGATTCAAAAGGTGGTGTGGCCGATTCACGATGACGTTCAGCCCTGTTCCTCGAAACACTCCCGAGTCCCGCCCAACAACAACTTTAACAATGCCAACAATGTGGGACTCGTCACACGATAATCAACATCAAAATCATCCTAAATCTTCTCAACTAGGTACATATATTATGTAATTATGGATTGTTTCCATGACAAAAGATTCTGGGACAAAATAAAAACGTTATAAAATGTGTACAGTGTGCATTGTGCGTCCGAGTTCCGAGTAAATATGAACACAGTTTGATTGATCTCTTCAAAGACTTGTGAATTAAATGATACAAAATTATGAGAAAAAGTTCCAAAAAGTTATTATGAAACATTTTCCTAACGTAAGAAATTCCGAGTGAACCGATTCGGTGTGTATATATATTAGAGAAGCCCCATCCTTAAAATTAAAATAATAACATAATGTGAAAAAATTAAATAGTTGTGTTTCAAAATATATTTATGGATATTTAACTATATATTAAATACATAATTGAAATAATTGAAGAATGATTCTCATCAAACAACCTTTTCATGAGGATAAAAAGAAAGAAACTTGAAACCATCCATAATTGAGTGTCCTGTTTTGACCTCCTTTTTTTGGGACGTCGGCGGGAGATTTCACCTTCCAATTAAATTAAATTAAATTACCTATAACCAAATTTACTAATTAACTAACTAATTAATCTCACCGCTTAAAAAAGAAATAAAATGTGAATTTTATAATTTTCCACGTCCACAATGTGTCAGATACAAATAAAAATAAATAGATATATATTAAATATTTATTAAAATACATACATATTACATATTACATATATGCAGAGTAAGAAGAATCTCATAAGAATTATATAAAAATATTTAATGTAAAAATTTTAATGATATGACAGAAATACTAATACACAGCACTATGACAAGAAGATTTTATATGTAAAATGTAAAATATGTATAAATGTAAAAGTTTAAGTACAGATTGATATTGGTAAAATTAACTAATGCTGTTAATATTATATAATTGCTAAATATTCTTTTTAAGTATAGCCAATATTTCGTCGCTGCTTGACAACTTTTTATTTATTATGTAATTATTTATGTAGGTATTTAAATACTTACTAAAAAATATAAAAGTAATATTTACATATGCATCCCTGAAGACTAAAAAGTATTACCTATATAAAAATGTATGAAAGGAAATTCAAAGGAACAGAAAAGTGCCAAACTAAATTTATTACCATTGTTTGACACAGAATTCTTTAGTTGGTCCCTTAAAAAAGCATTTGGTCTTTTTTGATCAAAAGTTGATGAGATTTGAGAGAGAGAGATTGACTTGATGTGCATCTGGTTTTTGAAATTTACATCATCTTTGATCAAGATTTTGGTGTACACGTATATAAAATCATCTCATGACTATCCCATCAAAATACTAGGTACCAAATCTTTAACCATGTCAGCAAAGAATATTGACCGACAATGATCTCACGAGATTTTGATAGTTTCATATCGAAATTCCATGAAAAGTTGATCAAAGTTGGTGAGATTTTCAACCAAATACCTGTCAAAATTTCATCAAATCTCGAGACCACATTTTTTTCTATGGGTATAATAATACTTGTTCATTATTCACTGTTTATTAGGTAAATATCTAATAGATATTATGCCCTATATATTATCTACTTATGCCAAAAGTCGAAAAGTGGTCCCTTGACTATTACGATAGTTGATAGTTAATAATTACCCAGGTGTATACCCTCAATTACACACAACAAATCAGTATTATTGGTTCAATATTAACTAATGTGTCATGTGTCAATCCATCGACTTGATAATTTGATCATTGTCATGTGTATAATATGTAATATGTAGGTATTATTATGTATACGTGTGTATAAGTATATACTTATGTAGTAGTAAATATTTATTGATATGAAAATTTTAATGTCTACTTAATTTGAGGTTTGAGTCGTTGTCAAGGGGAAATAAAGTGAAATTGTACCAACTTACAGCATTTTTGAACCGCAAAAGACCTAAAATTTGGCTCATTTTTTAACTACTCCGACTTTAACTTCCAACTGCAAGATTTGCACAATAAGTAAAACGTTACAAGTTTGCCCTTCGCCCTTAGAAAAAATCCTATCAAATGTCATGAAAATTTGATGAGATTTGACAACATTGACAATTTTTGATGAGATTTGCTGATATTTCATCAAAATCTTGTCAAATTTTCATGACAAGATTTTTTTCTAAAAGGGGCAAAGTATTTTTGAATTCATATTGCTCTTACACTCTCGCTCTTGCTGACGCGGAGTAAATCTTTGAATCTTATACCTTTTATGCTCCATTTCCCATAATACATATGTGCTGACTGCTGACGACTAAACTTTTGACCGTGGACGATTAGTTATTAGTTATATTATTATGTAAAAAGTCTCCGTCTAAATTACATGGAATTTTTTAACTTGAAACTTTTTCAAGTCTCAATATATGAGTTTTAGGTGCGATTTGGCTAATTTTATCGGAAAAATGAGCATCTTGTGCACTTGAATAAAATACTACATACTACATACATATTCCCATATTCGCAATATTATGAAAAGGTTGAAAATTGACGTAGAATTGTACAATATAATATTTGTGGGTCAATCTTCTGATTTATACATCGTATTACGTCTTAATCCATAGATTTTTACATACTCAATAGTCATATACCGAACAGCATGCAACATAATAAGCAGGGTAAAAGTTGAGACGAAGAAAGTTTGAAAATAGAGAATTCCTCATATAAATCGTGGATTATGATTCTTATTATTATTACTGCCTATATTAGGTACATATTATGAGTCCTCAATAGCTCAAGAGGAGAGAAATGAGCATTATTACCTCAATACTCCATACATCATACATACATAATATATAATAGTTTACAGTTAAAGCTCAAGTTGGAGTTGAAGAAGCTGAAAGCTGAAAATGAGGCAGGAAGTTGCGTGCGAGTTTCATTCCAGGTAAAAAGGTACAATAATATACAAAAAGTATACTTATGTATGTACATATAGGTCTACAGTCTACGTGTTCGCCAAAAAGGGGAAGAAATTACAGAGAAAGGAAATGCGAGAAAACTCTCTGCTCTGTGCTCTCCGCTGTGTACCCTTTGCCAAAATCCGTATAAAAATCTGTATATTACCGTGTTTGTTTGAATTGTGCTGCTGCCGCACTACGGTTTTCATTTTGAATTCGCGCCGACGGACAATTCAAA
>JAQIVE010007613.1:0-10258 GCA_034698285.1 Sminthurinus bimaculatus
TCCGTTTCTGGGACGAACTTTTTACTTTATGCATGCTGTGAGTTGTTATTGTCAAATGGGGATTTTTACCCGCCAAACACAGAAAATCGTTGGCGGGCAAAAATCCCGACCTAAAACAAAGGTCATAATTTTTGACCCCGTCATTGTTTGCAATGCGGTCAAAAACAAAATCTGCTTGGAAAACCCCATGAAAAAATAGACTTCGTTGCATTTATATTTTAGCCTCTATACAAATTTGAAGTTAAAAGTGGGGATTTTTGCCCGCCATACCCCGATTTCACCTCATTTTTCAAGGGCTCAAAAAAGGCCATTAGAGATGAGATAGAAAATAAAGGTAAATGTAGCAAATGTGAGCACAATTAACCATCTTTATAATGATCCATGACCCAAATCTGTAAGTTAAATGCAACTGCATTTATGTGACAAAATGTCAGGTGGGGATTTTTACCCGCTCTTCCCCTATATTTATAATTTTACCGCTTTATATACTCGTAACTGTGTATTTTATATTTTCCCATAAGGCTACTTAACTTAAAAAACTAGGAGAAAGTTTGTCGCCGTGTTACAAACAATGGTGTAAATTATCAAGAATGCGTGTTTCTCTATGAGAAAGGCGTCGGTGATGGACACTGCGAGAGACCGGAGTGACCTTGCTCGTCTCTTGACATATTTTCTGTCTTCCGCCGGTAAATAAGGCAGCGGATTTTGAAAGGACAGTAAACAGCTGTTGGAGTTTTCAATCAGTTTTCCAGGGAAGTAAAAGATGGCCATTTCAAGAAACACGTAAAAGACTGCCCACATTGGCAGCATAATGTTTGTAATGAGATGTAGCTGACGGTGGTATTTCACAAAGGTGAATATCTCTAGAGTATGACAGGGTAGAGTAATCAATAAGAAGGATGGCCACACAACTTTAGACAAGCAGGAGGTTGAAAGGCCATGCAAAATACGAAGCATGTTGAATTTGTGGAGATGCTGGACACTCGTTTCAAAATTCGATGGATGACCTTTTCTAAAACTAAAAGAATAATGCGACTTGTAATGCAGTGAGAGTTTTCCACGGAAATTTTCTTTCCAGCTGTTATTCAAGAGTTTTTACCTTATAATTTGCATCCATAAATTCATACTTCGAGTAAACACGATGAAATGAAAATCCCAGTAGAAAATGACCAGAGAAAAATTACTCAGGTTTTTAGCGACCTCAATAACTGCAAAAACTGACAGCATCAGTTTGTTTTTAAAGGGAAGACGAGCATAAAGATATTGATCGCTGCCTTGGTGAAGGACAAAAAATATGGTAAAAGATACTGCATTAGAAACTATCCATGGAAAGATTAAATTCAAGTACTTGGCCATCTTGTCGTTTTCCCCCAAATTTTTGTGCACAGCTAGATCTCCTAAAGTATATAATATTGGAAAAAAATTAAAATTTTAGAGGTTCTTTTATATATTTTTCTGTTTCGGGTAAGTTTCTGCAGTTTTTCTGTGTATAATGGTGTGTTTTACATCATTAGTCTATAGTTTGCATATTATTATTATACTTTTACTTGTCAAGATATCGTTGACTTTAAGCAGTTGATTCAAATACGTGATCATTCTCTGGTTATTCCAAGCAAGATCCAGTTTGACCAGAACCAACGCCAAATCGGTAAAAAAGAACATGACCGTGATGGCAATGTTGCCCTTGGCCTCGAAATCCTTGTTTAGCCACCGTTGAACGAGTCCATACAATTGACAAAGGAGAGTAAGCTTGCAAAACAGGATGTTGAAATACCGAAGAAATAAGAGAGATCTTGATTGTGATACAGAAAACCGATTTTGCTTCCAATCCCAAGAAAATGGAAGGTGGCCAAGGTCGTGAGCCACGTTCACATATTGCTTGAACTGTTGTACAATTTTCTGGGATAACATTTTTATTATATTTTTTACTACAAAGAGTTGACACCTTCTAGAAAATTGACAGATGATTTCTTTCAAATTCAACGCTGTCAACGCATAACTTGGCATCTAAACCCGGAATATTGGCAGCAATCATCAAAATTGAGCCAGCGGATAAGTAATAGAAGTGAGACTGTCTCTATTGCTCCGTTTATGAGCAATTAGCAATTAAACATTTATACATACATGTAAAATATTATACTTCTGGTATTTAGTATTTTTTCCGTAGTATATTTACCACCGGTCGTTAAGTTATTCCCAATATTGCCGGTACGACTGCGGCGGTACAATTTAAGGCATTTTTCTGTACAAAACTACTGATTAAAAAACAAGAAGAGACAGTTTATGGTAATGCTACAAACAATATTAAAAGCAATTAGCGGTGCATGTTTCTCCACGAGGAAAACATGAGAGATTGACACTGCCAGGGGCTGAAGTGACCTCACCCGTCTCTTGACATACTTTCTTTCCTCCCCAGTTAAATAAGGGAGAGAGTACTCAAAGGAAACTAAACAGCTTTTGGAGTTTTCAATGAGTTTTCCGGGGAAGTATAAGACGGCCATTTCAAGAAGAAAGTCCAGGATCGCCCACGCTGGCAACATGATATTCACTATAATATGCAGCTGATTGTGGTATTTCACAAAGGTGCAGATTCCAAGAACATGATTGGGAAGGGCTGTCAACAGAAATGATGGCCATGCAACGCTTGACAAGCACCAAGTGGACAGGCGATGAAGAATCGCCAGCCTCTCAAGCGCCCGGAGATGCTGGATGCTTGTTCCGAAATCGGAACGCTGGGCTATTTTTAAACTAGTAGTAAAAAATCAATTTAAATTGTTCCTGTAATCAATTTTAAAATTTTTTCATGAAAAAAAGGGTCATGTTCCGTAGGTACCTGATAATTTTCATCCATGAATTAATGCCTCGGGTAAAAAGAATGAAATTAAACAGCCAGTAGAAAATGGCGTAGCAGGTGTGGTTTAGAAAGTGATTTGCCTCTAAAATGGCAAAGATTGACAAAGTTAGCTTGTTTTTGATGGGAAAATTAGAATACAGAAACTGATCTTGCTTTGGTGTTAGTAGAAACAGGAAGGTAAACGCGAGAACATTCCACGTCAATGCAGGAAAAATCAGATTCAAATATTTGTCAAGCTTGTCTTTTTTCTTAGCACTGTCGGGTAAGGGCAAATTATCTACAAAAAGCAAAACGACAGAATTCTGATTACACACATGTAAATAACGGATGAAGCATAAAAGATTTTAATCGCGGTAAAACTATTTTTTGGGGCTTAAAATCTCTCACTGGTCAAAAAACTGTTGACTTGTATCAGCTCATTCAAATACGTTACCACGCGCTTCCGATTGACTGAAAGATCCAGTTTAACCACCAGAAATGTGGTATTGGCAAAAAAGAACATGGAATTAAGGGCAATGTCTCCACTGTTTTTAAAATCATCCCTCATATATCTTTTAATGAGTCCATACAGTTGATTGATGACCGTCGCTGCACCGAAGAGTAGATCCAAATACCAAGCACAAAAGAGAATTTTGGACTTTGATAGGAAAAACTGATTTTTCTTCCTGTCCCAATAAAATGGAAGGTGGCCAAGGTCGTGAAGCACGTTCACAAATTGCTTAAACTTTTGCGCAACGTTTTTGGATAACATTTGGATAATAGTCTTAAACTAAAATGACTATTCGTCGTATTTTGTTTTCACACAGGGTCTAAAATGACTTTTCTAGCTTCAACAAATCCTCAAAATGCACACTAAAAAAGTGCCCATGAGGGATCTCTGCGAAACCTACACAATTTTGTAGATTTTAACCTTCTAAAGTCGAAAATCTAGGTCACT
Organism: Sminthurinus bimaculatus; assembly: GCA_034698285.1. NCBI lineage: Eukaryota > Metazoa > Arthropoda > Collembola > Symphypleona > Katiannidae > Sminthurinus > Sminthurinus bimaculatus. Next base: position 3,792 of record JAQIVE010007613.1, read on the forward strand.
TGCTTCTACGCCTCGTTTTGGAAAAACTGAAAAGTTATTTTAAGTCAAAAATCGTAGACAAAAAGTTAAGAATTTCACAAGCGGCGTCAAAGTTTTACAGTATTTTCTCATGTCTTCCCCGCCCTATAAACTAGGAACAAATGCTTATATATATTCAATATTCAGGAATAAAATGTTGAATGCTAGACGTCATACATTTAGAAAAATACACATAATCACTAGTTACTTACTTAAGTACCATCATCGCCTAACAAGCAGAAACAGGGCAATGAGGATTGTTCGTTTTTCCTATTAATATTTATTTAGAAGCAATGAAATAAATGACACGTAAGTATATCCTCAATTCTTCGGGGTAATTTGAGACAGCCAAGGAAAAGCGGGGACACTTAAAGCTTTGGGGCGAGCTGGCGAGCTCTCATTTATGAGCATTGAATTCGTCCCAAATTTGAACGCGTGCCGCGAAAATTTTTCCTTGATTTTGACTGTAGGAATGGGGTCTGTAATATGCGTATAAGTAAAATATGCCAGCAATGAATATTATGCCATGGGACAATTTGCTACGTGCTTTTTAAATGGAGCAGAATTTAGTCTTACGAGGAAGTACACAAAAAGCGTACAGTAATATTGAGCGAGCCTGTACAGTACTGTTCCTCTCTTTGACTTGTCAGTTGTGAATTAACCATCACATTTTTTCCTAAAGTGCCACGTCAACTCGTGCTGGTGCTCTACTTTGATGGATGGGTTTTTGATATGCACAAGCAATAAATACATATGGCGATATGGCGCTGTCAAACTACCAATGACTCATTCAAAACATTCTCTCGATAGTTGTAACAGCAATTTCACTTTAATATTTAAAAAAGCGCAAACTGGACATTTAAAAATTGAACATAAGGTTCGATTTGAGCTTCGGGAACCCTAATCGGCAAGGAGTTTAATCACCGTGTCATATATCATACATAACGTTCTGCAGCTACATTCCTTCTAAATATCCCGACTTTTTAGAATTTATCCGTCGATATCCAATTTTCATACAAGTTAGGTACAAACAAGCAAAATGTCCATCTCCCCAAGTTTTGCGTTACTCCTGCTCTTGGTTATCATTTTTACGGCCGAATCGTTATCCCCTTTTCTCAATAATCCCGGGGAATTGCGATTGGGGGCCGAGGATGCCCAGTCCGTCAACAGTTATTGTGTGTCCAAATCGGCTTGGATTTTCATGACTCTTGCATTAGGTTACTTACCTGCTGGCTACGAGAATTCTGCCGCGGATCTCGAGTTTGTCCTGCCCTACATCGAGCGCCCTGTTCTCCTTGCAGTCGCCCCTTTGAAAGTCGGCCCGCTTGTTGTCCCTAAAATCAATGCCCTGAATATCACATTCGCGTTTAGCGCAAAGCATCTCAAGAAATTCATTTCCGTGTGTGTGAACAACAACAACAAAAGGCCGACATCGTACAACGACTACCTTAGATGTTTAAAAGCGAGGGAACTCCAAGTTTCTCATAGTCGGGCCCGGTTCAAAGTCCTCTATCCGAGGGCCATCCCGCCCATCATGGACATTTACATGACATTTGACCCCTTGGAACAGCTTGACACCTGGGAAAAGAGTGTCACAGATCTTGTGTGGTATTCCTACAACAGGCCGGGCATTGTCCTCCTTCTTCAGAAAAAGAGTATTAGAACCATCCAAGACCACCAAAAAACTTGGCTGAGTATCCAAAAAGTCGCCTACGTTTGCTCGGAGTGCTACCACCAGGACTTGTACATTCACCGACCATTCAACGGCACAGCTAACTCGGACATTTTTCAATGGTACGATCGAGTCTCAACGGATTGTGAGCGGAATACGAGCTACAGCGTCGTCCTGCATTCTCACAAAATTTGGTCCTATAGCACGGTTGCATTTGGTACAGAGACGAAAAAGGGGAAGGGAACAAAGAGCTCCTTTCACAGGAAAAATCCGGTGGATCTGGAAACTTCGGTCGTCAACTTTTTAGCGTTTCCCCTTAGTTACAAAGTCATGGAACTGGAACTTGGAAACGGCTTAAAGTTTTTGGAAGACTTTATTACTTTCAGGTATTTAGCAGACCATAAGAAATTTTCTTCTCAGCCTTATTGCTGGGAGTTGATCTACCCGGTGAGTACAGCAACGTACAAACTCATCACCAGCGACCAAGTTCGGGCAGCAAAAACCTCGCTTCAAATCTATGTGGAACCCTTTAAACTCTCGGTATGGACAGCTGTATCTTTTTTTTTGGTAGCCACAGTCCTTGTCCTACTTTTTTGGGGACAAGTAACGGCTAAAGAAAAATTGAGTGGGCTCAAGTTACTTGAAAACTCGTTATTTTGGGTGGTCACTCTATTTTTGGAACAGCAAGATGCCCCAACCCCCATCAAATTTCGAAATTCGGGGCTACAACGCAAGGTAACGATGATAAGCGGGTGTTGGTGCATCTCGGCCCTGATTTTGGTGAATTTGTACAAAAGTGTCTTAAAATCGGACTACGTCCTCCCCTATCCCCACGTCACAAAGTGGGGGAACGCGAGTGAGCTCGTGACACAGGGGAAATTCGAGACATTCTATGTCGACAACGACTCTCCGTGCGATGAAGGCGCCAAAATACAATCTGGGGGAGCGTGGGCGGGCTTTACGATACAAGATCAATATATTATTCCAATTTCAGTGTTGAACCAGGAGTACATGAAATCTAGCTCCATGTTTTCCACCAGCTGCAAGGTTGATTGTGGGAAGGAGTTTGGACCAGAAGTAGCCCTGTGGATTTTTGATACTACATTATCCTGGGAGGATTTCAAGTGCAAGAATGTTGAGTCCTGTCGTACATTGAGAAAATTTGGGTGGACTTGGTCTCGAATGCACATCACCTGCCTCGATAAGCTCCCAAAGCTCATCCAAAACCCATTGAGTCAACCGGAAACTGTGCTGATCACCCAGCAACAAGATTTTGAATTCATGTGGAACACTTTTAAGAGATCTATGCAATCTGCATCATCACCTCGATTTGCGCACAATCGAAAGACGGCCGATAACTCTTTTGCAGACCAGCAAATGATTCACATTCAAAGCGGGATGGACCCCCTTCGACCCCATCTGGTGAGCGAGAGGTTTATGCGCCTGATCAGCAGCGGTCTTTACCACTTTTATGAAAAGTGGGAACAGGCCCGCTTTTTCCCCCAGAGGGAGATCTGGAGAAATCGCAGTGTTTATGTCAAGGAAGAGGAGCCGTTCAGACCGCTCTCGACTCAGGACACGCGACTGACCTTTGACATTATACAAAGTGGTCTCGCTACTTCATGCAGTTTGTTTGTGCTCGAGCTCCACACGTTGATCAAGTCGGTGGCGCTTGGTTGCCTCCGTTTTCTGGTTCTATCAGCGCTCAATACAATTCAACATGCTCTCGCTTTCCTTGTTATGTTGGCTTTTGAGCTACGGCGGAAGCGACTGAAGCTGCGCAATGAGTGGCGTCGAATCGCTTCAAGATTACAGAGCAAGAGTTAAAACATTATTATTTTACTATTGCAGTTCCCTCAAAAAACTAGAAGAACATTCGTCGTCATGCTGCAAACAATGTTGAAAATAATTAAGAATGCGTGTTTCTCTATGAGAAAAGCATCACCAATAGACACGGCAAAAGACCGGAGTGACCTAATTCGACTCTTTACAAATTTTTTATCGTTCCCATTTAGACCCTGAAGGGGATACTGAAAGGACGTTAAACAGTTTTTGGAGTTTTCCATCAGTTTTCCAGGAAAGTAAAAGATGACGATTTCTAGGAATATAAACAAGACGGCCCACGTTGGCAACACAATAATTCTAAGGATATCCAGCTCACTGTGGTATTTAACAATTGTGCATATTCCCAGAACGTGATTTGGGAGGGTGGCGAACAGGAAAGATGGCCAGGCAACTTTAGACAAGCAGCATGTGGACAGCCGATTAAGAATCGCCAACCTCTCAAATGCTCCAACATGCTGGAGACTCGTGGAAAAATTGGACGGCTGCCCTTTTTGAAAACTGAAAAATATTAAGAATGAAAAAAATTAGGCGGGAAAAGTCAAAAAGACTGCTTTTATCACAACATTTTCAATAGGTACCGGATAATTTGCATCCATGAGTTCATGTCTCGGGTGAAAACGATGAAATGAAAGAGCCAGTAAAAAATCATTAGACACATCACTCCCAGAACCTTGTTGACTTCTAGAACGGTGAAAACTGAGAGCGTCCATTTGTTTTTAACGGGAAAACTGGCATAGAGAAACAATTCTTTGTCTGGGTTCATTGGCAAAAAAGAAGCGAGCATCACAGTATTCCAAGCTATCCAGGGAAAGATCAAATTTAAGTATTTGCTCATCTTGTCAACAATCCCAACTTTCTTGTATTCTGCTAAACAACCTGAAAAAATAATTCGAGGTATGAAATGAAAGCAGGAAAAATAGCATTAAAAAATTTCGTGTAGTAGCTAAATTAAAGATATCTCGTTATGTAAGTATCTATAAAATGCTCTAACCTTTCAAATCGTTGTTGACCTTTAGCAGTTGATTCAAATACGCGACCATGTCTTTTGTATTAAGAGCAAGATCCAGTTTGAGTAGTATGAAGGAAAAATCGGGAAACAAGTAGGACAAATTGAAGGCAATATCGCTTTTCCCATCAAAATCGTTCTTCATGTACCGTTGAATCAGCCCGAAAATTTGATGAAGAACACAAACTGTGCAGTGAAGTATGTCAAAATGGTAGAGAAATAAACGAGCTTTGGATTTTGTTGTGGAAAAACGATTTTTCGTAGTGTCCCAATGAAATGGAAGATGACCCAGGTCATGAGTCACATTCACAAATTGCTTCAACTTGAGTATCACTTTATTGTATAACATTTTGATAATTTTTTGATATGAAAGAAATTCAGGCTATCGTCATACGTTGCAAATTAAAATGAAAAACTGTCAACGGTATCCAACAAAAATGGAGTGGCGGAAGTGACAAAATGCTGTCCTTCATTCCATTATGTAATGGCGTCATAACTAGGACATTATTAGTTATGTTGGATACAATTATCTTGATAATGACCGTTACTTCCATCACCGAATCTAGCGGCAGCGCAAATAATATAATTATTACAAACGAAACTATTGGATGCTACCAATAGTAAAATATTTCTCAGTTATTACACGGGCATTCTACTGTACAGTGAAGTCTCAGTATAGTCAACACTCAAGCGACACAAGAATTTTAAGTAGGTACTGATACTAAAATACAAACCCAGTAAACTTTATTATTTTTGCTTTGCATGCACACATTGCAGCATTTGTGTACGCTTTCCCTTACATTGCATTGACTGTCATGTTTAAGCAGGCTATTTTATATTACTACCGTAAATTACATAATAATATGCCTGGATAACTATTTGATAAATCCTTGTAAGACTAAACTCTGCTCCATTTAAAAAGCACGTAGCAAGTTCCCCCATGGCATATTATTATGTGCTGGATAATTATAATGTACTAGAAATTTGCCCGTCCAAGAATTGGACGGGAGCTAGACATTTTTTCTGTTTTATTAGTTGAAAAATAATTTGTCTTTCCGAGATTTAAAACTGTGCACTGGAGTTTTGTAAATTTTATACTTTCCTGCTTTTGACCCCTTTACTTTGCGGATCATGCGTTGACCACAGTAAATACATTAGGTCCTTTAAAAGGAAATCCCCTTCGAACCTCTCGTCGAATGGTCAAGTAGTTGGGCAGTGGATTTCTGGAAAACGTAGCCTATCCAAACCTATAAAATGGAACTAAATTTTCCCAAACCCCCTAAAAATTTGTATTCAAATACCCCAAAATCTTGCCCGTTGCATCGTAGCTGAAGTACTTTCAAAGTTGTCGAACTCTCTTAATCAGTCAGTCCCGATTTTTCAGAGAGTTTTAGAGAAATCGGAATATCTAAGGAGATATCAAAATTTAAGCAACGATACAGATTGTTTTACTGAAGTATCAAAATTTCTTTAGAGAGTGAATTGCTTCAATAGGTATCGGAGTTTCTTCAACGGGATAATTTTCCACCGTAATGTCGAAATTTCTGCAGTAGTGTCGAAATTTCTAAAATCGTGTCGAAATGTTTACAGTAGTGTTGAAATTTTTAAGCCGTAATCTCACGAAAAACGCTGATGAGCTCTGAAATGGGACCTTTAAAAATTCCTCCCGGTCGTATTTGGTGACGAAAAATTTAAAAAAAACACACAATTCCTTGAGGTCAGGAGGACCTCAGAAAAAAATTAGAAGGTCCCAGCTCGTCCCACATGTATGTATTTCAGACATGTGTCGAGCATTTCAGAGATCATAGTAGAAAAGTATCTGAAATGCATACTTGTGGGAAGAGCTGGGACCTCGCAATTTTTTTCTAAAGTCCTCCTGACCTCAAGGAACTGCGTGATTTTTTTCAGAATTTTTCCTTACCGAAT
>JAQIVE010007614.1:0-10258 GCA_034698285.1 Sminthurinus bimaculatus
CACTGCTCTATTTATCGTCTTTGTTCGTTAATCTACATCTTAATTATTCAACATTCCAAAAGTGCTGGAAACTTCTACTCAACTCTCAAGTAATCAATTAAATACGTTTGTGTGTACTTGTGTGTGTGTGTACCTATTTACATTACTTGATGCTGTATCAAACCTATTGCGTATATTCTCGAAAACATCAACAAACCCTTTGATGGTGTTTTTTATGATATAAACGACCTGAATTCCGATCGTACTTTTGAGTTTTATACCTAATGGAAATGAATAAAGACTCGTTGATTAATAATAGTCATAAAGTAGAGAGTAATGTTGGATATTGAGGCTAATGGAAAATGGAAAAAGGAGTGGATAAAGCTGTCAAATAATTGAAGACTGATTTTGAAGATTTCGTGTATTTCCTTTCCCTATACTAAAGCGGGCTTTCCATTTATTTCCTTCAAACCCTGGACTCTACTGCGTAGTTTAGTAGTTTTAAAACCTGCGTAGTTAGGTAGGTTAAAAACTTGAAACTCAAAAGGTAAAACTTATGTAGGTACACTGACAGGACAGATTAAATGGAACCATTTGAAATCTTGAATCCAGGCGGAGAGTTTTTCAGACAAATTGCGATTTGTTGTAGAAAACGCATTTTTACTGCAATCGTTCCAATAATTTTGTCCTGTTTTTCGTGACTTTTTTTATTCTTTCCCATAAAAAGTACAGTAACAACTAAGCTGAGTTGTTATAGGCTAGGATAATTTTTGCGACCAAAATTACGGGAAAAGTTCAGGTTCGCCAAAAACATGCCATGTTATTTTTGCTGTATATTTTCAAACGGGTTAAAAAATGAAATACCTGCCTTGTTATATGCATAAATGTGTATGTGTGTATGCATATACGTACGTGTATGTGTCTTGATTAGACTGACATTCGGTACGTATGTATGTTTGTATGTACTTCTCCTTGATAATAAAATACCGGCTTTTAAATCGCGCTCTCATTTGCTGGTGTAAAATGGTTCCTGTTTACTTTGGTAAAGTGTGTCTCCAGGTAGTGTCCTCAATACCCGGGTCGTCTCCCAGTCTGCGTTCAACTTCCCATCTAGCTAAATACACAAATTTTTTCTCCTGGAAACCAAACCTAATTTTATACTTTATTTCTAACCAAGATTTAGAAAAGGATATTTGATTTTAAAAAGCTTTTGCTCTGGCTAGAAACACGAAAGCACATTACACGATTTACAAGTACACATTTATTGGAAAACTTCCAGAATAAGTTTTAAAATAGTGAGTTTTTTTGAGTATTTCCTTTTATTTCTGGTCCACGACAAAGGTTGCAAAATGATCGTGTATAGTAAAAATCTTAAATTTTTATAATTTTGCGGCAAACAATTTTTAGAATAACGAGCATTGAATATTCTTTGAGAAAATGTCCTTAACAACAAGATGGCGTGAAAATATAAAAGCGTGACATTTTTTAATTCTTATGCCTTGTTAACCATTGGCGTAGGGCAGAGGTCCAATATACAAAATTGCTTTACAAATGCTGTTGCGGAAGTGTCTTTAAAGTGGCGAATTGACCCAAGAGTGAAATTACTTTCATTCCTTCGAGCGCTGTCTACTTTCTGCATCTCCATTAAAATACTCAAAATAAAAAGCAGTTTCAAATAAAGAATTTTAAAAAATTCCCTAGAATAAACTGCTGCTGCAGCAGCTTTACAAATATTCAAGAAAACTCTAAAAAACTTTATACCCGGCGGTACTTGCCCACAGACATCATAAACTCGCACACAAAAAGAAAAACTTTGTCCTTAATCGTTAAAAAATGTTGAGTTTTGAGGGAAATGGCTGGAACTTGAGATGCATCAAAATTCTGTCGACTCTGGCCATTCTACCCGTTGAAATCAATGTCGAGACAGGAGAGATCAAATTTCAGTCCAGGCGATGGAAAAGATTCTTGTGGAAGAGTTGGCACTACTTTGGCTTCGTCCACTGGTTCTTCGTGTTTGGGCGACTGGTCCAAGTTATTTTGGACAGTTCCTTGTTTCGCTGGAACCACTTTGTCATGCATTTTATGGTCACATTCGGCTATTTTGTTTGTCATCTCATCGGTCACGTCCTCTTCACGCAGCGCCCACAAGAATTCCTCATGATCTGCAAACGTCTGTTCATGAAAGCACAAAGCTCAACAACGACTCCAACAATTCGACCTCTGATGACCCTTCCCCTCCAATATTCTCTCTATGAGCTTATGGCTCGACTTTATCCTTTCATCACTTTCTCTATCTTGCCCCCTTTCTTCGCATTCATGCTCCATGACCCTACTCAGCCCCTGCTCATGTTCTCCTGTCTGCCCCAACAATTTCAAAACTCCCAAAGTTTCTGCATCCTGGGCCTGCTGGAATTCTTGGTTTTGGTACTTATGTTTTCCTTCGACTACATCTCAGTCCTCGTCCAGCTCCAATTCCTGGACAACTGTCCGGCGGAAATTGAGCGCCTGAAAACCAGATTGCAGGATCTGATGAATACTGATGTTCAAAATGAAGGGAAGCGGAGGATTCGACAGCAGAGTTGGCGGTTGCGACGACTCCTGCGGGAGACTAAAGACCTGGTCCTATTCATCCATCTGTGCAATCGCGTCTTTCCCATCGTCATCTTCGCTATGAAGCTTTTCTTGATGGGTCTCGCCATCTTTGGGTTTTTCTTTTTTTCCCGCCATTCTTCGGAGCATCCTTTCCTCGCCGCGCTTACCCTCTATGTGGCCTGGATATCCATGGTGCTCTACACTCTGCTATACTAAAAGGCCTTCGTCATTCCTCAAAAGATGGAGGATCTCAAATCCGGGATTCTTGAGGCTGCCCAGAAAATACCAAGCCAAGGATTTCTTTTCAACGTTAATTTGTTTGAGGTCGTCAAGCGGGAGTTGGACAGCTTTGGCAATGTGGGCATTCAAGTGGGATCCTTCTACGTTTTTGAGAGGGCCTCTACTATCATCTTTATCGATTTTGTCATCCGGCAAGTCGTCAATCTCCTAGTTTCCTTCCCTGCATAATACATATTATCTGTATCTATGGATGTATGGTCAAAGCATGGTCGAGCAGCTCCTGAATGTTGGATTTAAACACTTTTGTCCTTGAAATAAAATGTTTTGCGGTATTATTTTAAAACCATTTTTGAAAAAAACTAATTCTCTTATTTTTGAATATAATATTTCAAGTGTTAAATTTCTTGCTTGTCCACAAGATGAAAAAAAACTTTTTTATTTTTAATGCATAAGATAAGATTTTTGTACATGAAATTAAAAATATTATTATAAAAGTCAGGAACATAATGTATTTATTGAAATGAGTTATAAATGAATGAATGGATTTAAAAAAATGATAAATGGGGTTTATGGCTTCACGTCGAGTTGTTATTTATGACTGAGTAAACATTTTTCGTGGGTTCTTAGTTTTGGTTGACGCCACTTGCTTTTCAATTTTTTCATTTTGTACCCTAAAGACGTCTTATTTCAGCTATGTTTGCAATACAAATGTTGTAGGGCATATCTTTCTGAGCAACTTTTCTATTTTGGTCAAATGTCCTACATGCATAGTTTACAAGTTACAATTTTTTGAATAATTATCATGGATATAGGCCTTCAGCATGCAAAATCCGAAAACATTGGCCAAAGTACTAGAAGGCATTTGATTTTCCGGAATTTTTTCTGCCACCTCAACGTACCCGGGGGCAGTGCAAAGCAAGAGAAATTTTTTTTCAAATTATTCAAAAACAATTTTAGTAAAATTCAAATTTTACATCCAAACGAGGTGTTTTTGGGGTCCTTTACATAAGTACCTACTGCTAAGAGACCTGAAGTACCACGGTCATGTTATATAGTGTTTCTAAGAGCTAATGAATGTAGTTACTATATGTGTAAAGGACATCCAAAAAAATTCACTAGTTTGGTTTTTACACACCTTTAAACCCAGTGCGGATTTTTTGTCATCAGACGTTAGTAAAAGAAGAAGCGTTAATTTAATTCATATGCTTAGATTGTACTGATAGACACACTACAACGGTAGATACATAACACAGTATAAAACATTAGATCCCTACAATACATGCATACATACATACAACAATGCTGCAAGGAATAATTGACAAGATATCTCCTCCTTGATTACATGTACCTACATGAGGCTATTTACTATCTGTTGTGATTTGGCTATTTAGATGCAGCGGAAAGGAAGAAAGCAAAAGAAATACATAATCCACCAAATCGATTGTACGTACATACATACATCTTATACATGAATGCTCAATGCTTACTGCTCACAATGACGAGTTTTCCAAACAGCTGTCTACATTTCAAAGATAAATATTCAGTTGTGTGTATGTACATAATATCTTATGGACCAGAGAAAGAACATTCTCAATATCTTTCGTGTGTACACAAAGGTAATATCATTTATTCGTCCTATGGTATAAAATAGCAACGTACAAAACACAGCACGAAAACTGTACATACATTTTTGATACGTGTAACATGCAAAGACAATTTACAATCAGCAGGCCATAAGCCACCCATCCTTTAGCAAAACAAAGTTATCTAATACAACAATTTGCCTCAAGAAGTTTTCATTGATAAAACGAGTGAGACGTAATAGTACAATTTACAACTACAGCAATGTATGTATCTGTGTATGTATATATGCATGTGTAGATCTAATGTCTACTCTTTTCGAAGGGTTGTACTTGTGCATTGAAGCATTACATCGTCCGGCTAGATTTTATCGTCTTCATTTATATGTGTTGTATGTATGTACGCGTATAAGACATATTAGATGTTATTACATGCTAATCTTTTTTATCCTTTGTCCGTATCTATTGGGGAAATGATGAAGAAAAAAGAGGAAGAAAAAACGAGAGACTTGAAAAATCTGCAGTTTTACAAATGGTTTTTGAACAGAGTCGGATAAAGACGAAAGCTGAGAAAGAAAAAAGGCAGGAAAGGTAGAAAAGTGAGCAAAAAGCAAAAGAGCAAGCATCATATTTTTTTGTGCTGGTTGTCTTAATGAAAATATATAGTAATTCAAGACAGGGGAGAGATGAAAAAGAGTGAGAGAGAGAGAGAGAGACGGAGACTCGTTTAATGACAGGGAAATGAAATGGTGTAATATGAGGTAATCTGTACAGTAAAGAGTATATAAACTTACATATATGAGGTTCTCATTGTAGCGAATAAGAAGATTGCGAAGAATGCCTGCTTCGTGTAAATCGCCTAGTGAAATCATATCCTCGACCCCTTGGATCGAGGTTGGATGCATCGCCTTTATCCTTCTCTCCGGCGTCAGCCAGGATTCCTAGAGGAAACAAAGAATGTCCAAATATTCACATTAAATTACACTCAACATTATATATACTGTAGGGGTACAACCACTTGAGATTTGAGTCAATTTTGTTATTTCCAAAACTAACTAATTGTAAATGATACATCATGCTACAGGTTCATCACAATTTGTTCATAAGTAAAATACAAACAACTTCTCAATATTATAGCGGAATGGAAAAAGAAGACGAAAAGAAAACAAATAAACCTTTTAGGCAAAGCTGAAATTTCAAAGAAATTAGCATTGAATAAGCATCGTTATTCAGTGCTAAACCTTCCTATTACCCTTAAACAAAGTTTAGAAACATCACAGATCACAACATTATTGTTTTATGGGGATGAATTTGTCTACGCAATTGAATCTGAGTTGAACTTTTATTTCGTGTATAAAGTGTAAAGTGCAATGTAGATTCTGTCCGAGAAGCTGATAAGTATTTGTAAAAAGCTGTTTCCCTCTTTCTTTTCTCCTTTCATTCAGTCAACATGACTATCTCCATCTTTTCTTTTGACATGACATGACATGACACGAAACATGGAAACAAATAACTTTATTGTCTACATTGCATAATATGTTGTAGTAATACATTTCCATTTATTTGTGATTGGCAAAATTTTTCTCCTTTGTTATTCAACTTCTGAGGATTTATCCCATAATCGCCTGAAAGCAAATTAAGCATGTTTACACTGTACAAAATATAATTTTTCAATAGCAAATATGCATACTTAATGCTATTCATTTTGACGGTGGAACAAAATTGTCTACTTGAGCAAAAATTCAAGTTCAACATTCAACTTTTAATACTATTAACTGTATAATATTTTTATGGACAGAAATTGGAGATGGGAATGATGGCTCGACATTTTTACTTTGAGAAAAAAATTACACATGACATCTCAAACGTTTAACTTGCACTCACCACTAACAGTATAGAGATAATTATGTGTTTGAGTTTTGGGTAATGGAGAGGGGGAGAAAAGGAGAAAGGGTACATTTTAATTATTGGTTGTTTTTTGTTTTCCTCGTTCATCTGTTGTCTGCAAATGGCAGAAATAAACCCAGACACTTGAGAAAAACAACAGAAAATTGCATCGGAAGTTTGTACGTATTGGTCTGAGATTTTGTGAGCTTCGCAAATGCTAAAACTTTCTTTATTGCGAATGTCGAATAGGAGCTTATCCCGTGCCCGGTGCCCAGAGAATGGAAAGATGTATGTAAGATGCACAGAGCACGACACGCATTCTTTTTCTTTGGCTATTATCGGAGAAACGAAAAAGGGAGAAGTTGGGATTGGAGGATTATTAGACAAACTCCCCATAAAAACAAAGTAGTAAAACAAAAGAAAGGAAATAATACGAGATGCTTTACGATTTACGATATTATCGTATAAAGCTGTCTTCACTCAAATTCCCACACACCGACAAAAAAACAAACACAAGAGTCTTTGCATCTTTTATCTGTATTAGAGAATAGAGAATAAATCGGCTAAAATTTTTTGCCCAACTCCCATTAATTTGCTAATCGTTTAGACACTCAAATATTTTCATCTTCCGTCAGTCTTTTAGGGAGTGAAAGATAATCATTATGCTAATAATCATTTAATCATCTGCTGCTTAGCCCTTTCATCCTATCATTAGTTTACATTCTGCATAACCAAATCTAGATATCTTTACTTTAGATCTATTTTCAAAAAAAAGTGTAGACGACACAAAAAGTCGGTAATATTTGCTATTTACTAACTGTTTATGACTCAAATTTCTTATGTCCCCTTGTGTGAATTTTCAATATTCATGTTGGTAAACGCACTAAACAGATAACTCTACACACTTTTTTCTACGGTGGTATTTCTCCACATATGTGAGGGGAAATGTGTAGAATTGTCCTGTGTAGGATATCGGTGTTCGTGCATCTTGTGTTCTGTATAGAATTGCGTGCACGATCGCGAGCACAGCCAATCTTCACCAGCATAAAACGCCGTTGACTTTATTTTCTTTGAAAGGAAATAAAGCTACAACATCCCATTTTTATTTGCTAGACAGAGATGGTTCAATTTTGTAATTTAACGGGTATACGGAAAATTACAAGGTTTAGGAGTGAGAACTGCATGGAGAAAGAAAGGAGTCACACAACTCTTATTTCTATTTTTACGACCTATATTGTTTTCCCTCCATTAGGCTATCATTTTATTATCATTGAGCCAAGTTAATACATGACCATGAGCATCTCATCCCAATTTCAGCTTCAGGTCCAGGATCCCTCTAACCAAAAATCCTTAAATTTTATGAGTCCGACGCCAATCTCAAACTTATCACCGGGATAATTGCGAGTTTTATCTGTGCTAATATTACTCTCCTGTGGTAATCATCATGTCCTCAGATTTCATCGTTAGAGTTGGACTTCTTTTCCCATTCCATTCCATTTGTGATTTGGGTTTTCTCCGTGATTATCCACATCTGTTTTGTTCAAACTTTGTGAAGATTCGTGTTGCATGATATGAAGATGGAAAAAGAAGGGGACAACACAAACTAGAAAGTCAAGTCAAGGCTAGGTATATTGACTTTAGTCAAATGTATACGTACTTTAACCTCCTCGCGTGAAATTTTAGCTCACTACTTTTCCTATGGCCGTGAACTCGCCTATCACGAATATACCACACATTGTGCGTACATACATGCATAAACAGTATTATTGCTAATTTATTATGGATTACTCATCCCCTTTAATATCAGGTAATTTATTTATTATCATAGACCGTACGAGGTATATACGACAGCGTAGATCACTCAAAGGTAAAAAATTTGGAGGTGACTCAAATGAATATTATTGTATATTATACTATACACAGTATGTACAGATATGTACATGGTAGATATGTGTTGCTATACATACAAAATGAAATGGAATCTTGATTTTTTCTATTCTTCCCTTCTACATAATATAATATCCGGACATTTGTACTGCTGAGAAGTCGTTTGTATTATTGAGCAAATTGTGTTGCGTTTTACTCTGATATAAATAAAATTGCAAGATTCACTGTATAGTGTCTTGATAATGTGCATGATGTAATTTGTGAACCTAATGTATATTGCATATGTTAGACATAATGTATTATAATATTGTCACTGATTTTACCTTTCCATCATCATCTCGAACTTGAATTCGACGCCCTTCCGCCGACTTAACTTTGGCTCCAATGGCAACATCGAATTCCCTCCCTGTAATAGAAAAGACAAATCATGTTTACTAGCAATGTCCAATGTGTAGTCAACTTTCTTAAAGAAAAACGGTCTCATGCCTTGTATTGGTATAAGTTTTGAAAACAATTGAATCTTTCTCTCGTACCTCTTCCATTTGAACCAGGGAGGGGCTCAATCCAGACATAATCACCCTGAAAAAATTAAGAAAATTACATGAAACTGCGAAAATCTCAAGTTATAAGCATAACTGCTGGCTACAAACTATAAATGCGCACATTTTTCAACTTTTTCTCAATTCTGTCACGTTTTAATTTTGTTATAATTATTCAGCTCTAACTACAAAAACTCTTACACAGAAGTTAGTGTAATTCGTTTTCGTAATTTCTTAATATTTTAGTAATTAGTGACTAAAGTAATGACGGTCTACATTCGTACACTAAAATCATTATAAATATAATTGTTTAAATGTTTTCAGAACATGCAAAGTGATCAATATTAGTAGGACACTCAAAAACTAATGATTTACCAAAACAATGAACTTTTCTTCATCTTTAGTGCTGTCTTTCCGCTTCATTTTTTACGAATCCCAATAATAACTAATCACTAGAATTACTGGAAAGATAAGGCACAATTATCTCAATTCTGTCCTTGAGCAGAATTTAAAGAAGAAAATTAGGATAGTAATGCTTATAATTTTACCAATACAATTTTCTAAAACTCAAGAACAATAGCACAAAAACTAATTTCCTTTTTGGTAAAAACAAAAGTATTACTACAAGTTTTTTGGAATCACATGGCTTCAACCAATGGCAATGATTTTAAATGCTACATCACAAGAGTTTCATGACTCCGACGAACACACAGGTATCTGTTGAGTATCGGCTTCAAAAAAGGTGGAAGGAAACACTGTGCACTCAAACAATATGCTCTGATTTCAATTCACATGATACGATATTTTCTCTCCTTGTCCGAGCCTCAATTTTTATTATAATCATTATCCATTATCTTCATTCGCATCCACATTCACATGTTTGACAGAATAATATCCTGATAAAATATCTTATCTTACTTAGCATAGTATTATTTAGTATTTATCACTTTGGTTTATATACAATATATTATTGCAGATATAATGGACCAAGAATTTCGTACAAAATAATATAGGTACGATATTGCATTTTAATATTGAAAAAATGAAAATGACACTAGTAGCTAAACTGAAGCTCCCAGGAGTATTCTCTGACTTTGGATTTTATGAGCGTATTATTACATATGCATACATAGATAAATGATACAAAAAACTATAATCTTGAATATTATAACTATTTTATGTGAAATATACTTATTGTGACGTATTTTTTAATAATTATATGCTGGTTTCTTATCATCCAGTTTATCAGTGATAATAATTTGTACTTTTGTGTATAACTATAGATACTGGAATAGATAACTATATTATACATTTTAGATGTATATTATATTCTCTCAGAAAATTATTATAATATGACAAATCACCCACATTCAGGAAAGGAGAAAGAAGAATGCCGAGTGTTGTGAAACATTTTGAGTACACCTAATGCTGAATGGTGCTCTACGCCACTACACTGTACACTACTCATAAGCATATCAAACGTACCGTCTTTGCTCTTATTGTAGCACAGTGCTATAAGGAAATCTTTTTTTGTTTTCCGCGTGCCACAATAAG
>JAQIVE010007615.1:0-10257 GCA_034698285.1 Sminthurinus bimaculatus
CTTGAACCAAACTAGTTGAATATGCAAAAAAGTGAATATACGTGGAAGGGTATAAGTCATGTTCCAAGACACATATTTTTAAGTACCTTTTCCCATACTTATCCCTACCTACCAGTAGGCATCTAATCTCTAAAATTTTTGCTCGCTGTGCGAACACCGAAAATTGCAACCGACCTGAAAATATTAGTATATTAGTTCATAATTATTTCTTCTTTTACACATCAGAGCCATACAAAAATGATCAATTTGAATCAATCGTTGAATTTCGAGTTTCCAAATTGGAAGCTACTTACAACCATTAACGTCGGAAATTTAATGTTGAATTTCAAGAGAAAACTATGTTCTGTAGTAGTACCTACAACTTTACGGAAACAATTTAACTGAAAACTGGAAGCATCATTTTGCTGTTGAAAATGTCTATCAAGTTACTTTTATACAGTTATACAAATACGTAGCCTTATAAATTAACAACTTAGTTACATAATGCAATAACATGCATATTATGTGCAATGTGCATCTCGTAAAGACTAGACTTACAAGTATCAAAATATCCAAGACATACTTTTATAACAATATATAAATGCTTTGATTCTTCCCACATATTATAGCCCATTTACATATATATTACAGTATTCTAAAATACTAGATAACGTTTTTTGTTATCCGCTGGATATTTTGTACATTGGTAATTTTCGTCATTGATTCCATATTATTGGATACCACTTTACAGTTTCTGTTTTGTATTTAAGTAATATATAATATATTATATTATAGATTATAGCCAATACTTGTTTTGTACATGCGTCACTGGTGGCATTTTGATCAAAATTGAATGGTCACTGGTGTACCATACTACATTCTAAATATCTTTTAATAATATGCATAAGTAATGCATACAAACTCATTTCATGTTTGTCACTTTCATTGATAGTCTGCTCATAAATTGAGATTAAATAATGTAGGACAGAGTCCTGTGCTTCAAAAATGAAGCATAATATTCTCTGTTGGTGTTACTTCCACCGGAACAACAATTTTTTCTTCTAGCTATAAAAGACTACCTATAGCCTATAGTACATATAGACAATGTCAAATATTGTATGGCCGAGTACTCATAAATCAATTACAAAAGTATGTATCCAGGAACCACAATATGTGTCATATACATAGTACATGAAAATGTATTATTGCTTTCAACAACAATACTACACCTACTATTAGCCATAATACTCATTATTTATATTTTTGTATATACCATTTGACCACTAATAGTTTTTAGTTTCCCTAAGCTATTAGTGCTATTAATGTTAATTTTTTATGTTTTACCTAGCACAGGCACAAGTTTACAAGTTACAAGCAGTATCTAACAATAGTATTATGCATGGTATAGGTATGTATACACTGTATACGCTATACACACTACTACTTAGACAATATAGACAGCACGCAAACTGTGTAATATTGTACATATACTGTAATATTGTTTTCTGTGACAATAATACACCTACTGAAAAACGGAATACTCGAAATTATGCAAAATGTTCATTTTGCCTCAAAAATTATCTCTCTATCTCTACTCTCTACATTTCAATTACAAAAATTAATAAATAAAGCACATCACGTTTTGACACAAACATTTTAGGATGAATCTATAGAAGGTTGTACATGATCTGTAATCTGCAGATCTACGTCGTATACCATATTTTTATGACGAGATTTTTTCTACTATACTTTTGGGGCTTATCGAGAAGAAAAGTCGTGACTTTACTATTTTCCTGCCCTGGTGATGCATACCTAATACCTACAGTATAATATGGAGATATTTTAAGTATACCTATAATACATGTATGTTTTATAGCATTAACATTACACACATAATCTATCATCTATAATCTATAGTCAACATGGAAAATTTTGTGATTTTCTCAATTAATTACTCTAATTCCCTCTAGTAGAGGTTTTAAAATTTTGAACGCAAATCACCGGTGACATGGCAGAAGAATTGCATTGTTTGAATTTTTTTTCTTGAAGAAGCAAAAGAGTTGTCAATCGTCAAGTAAAAGATGAAAAGGTTTGATGCAAGAACTTCATCAAGTTTTTGAATCCAGAAATATTTGTTGGTGTTGGACCATATTTTGCATTAATGTTGCTTGTTATTTTTGACTTTGGAATTATTAACCTGTATAGAAAAAACAAGAAATGAGATTTATTTAGATGCTTACATTTATGAACCTTAGTAGTCGCTTGTGTAGTTTGTAACATTCGATATAATGATAACTTCTTTTCTTACGTGGTTAACATGATTATTCTTTGAGGAGACTTCCTTCCTCCTGGTAAGCTTGGAATATGCTTTACGATAATAATCCATGAAGAGAAAGAGAAAAGCAGCCGTGTGAAATACCGTCAGCCAAGCAAATGCAATTGGGACGTCACAGTCAATGAAGAAGAGTTGCATAGAGTGAATGAACACAATTATAAACTGAATCTATACACATAAGGAACAAAGAGAAAGTCAAATCGTTTTTGGTGTTCTTGTTATATGAATGTAAAATTGCATGCATAAATCTCATAAATCATACAACACGTTATAAGGAATAAGGACCTATAACCTATACAATACAATAAATAACTTTATTTCACTAACCATTTGAAAATGAGTGAGGTATTTTTTCCACCACAAATATTTTTGGTACTGTGGTCCCATTGCAGCCATCATGTAGTAAAAGTACATTAAAGTATGAATAAACGTGTTTGTGAATCCTATCAAAGTACAATGTCCACCTATATCAAAAAATATAAAAATGTTAGACAATTCATATCGTACAAAATAAGCAGATCAGCAGAGTATACTTAAGCTAATTACAGCTACAGATATGGTTTTAAAACTGTCGTAAATGATAATTCAAATAAGTTTATACCTGGAGCAAATTTAGCAGCGGCCCAAGCATTTAGAGGCATCACACCATGGTGAAAAACTTGAAGAAATGAGACATGCTCAAATTTTTTTCGAAAAACGAAAAATATCTGCAATCAAAGGAAACCCCAATTAGTAATGTAAAAACACAATACTCTCGGAAAAGATGCTGTTTTAAAATCAAGTAGATTATACACATTTTATGTATTCATATTTTACCGTGTCGAAAAATTCTGACAACTTGGAAATGTAATACCACCAAAGAACTCGAACCATCTGAAAGTTA
This sequence comes from Sminthurinus bimaculatus, assembly GCA_034698285.1. NCBI lineage: Eukaryota > Metazoa > Arthropoda > Collembola > Symphypleona > Katiannidae > Sminthurinus > Sminthurinus bimaculatus. Next base: position 3,198 of record JAQIVE010007615.1, read on the forward strand.
AGTGGAATTTAAAGATAAGTGGCTTTCTGTTCTCTACGGACAAGCATATATAATGTATGTAGTTACAAGGGCATATGTAAAGAAGAAAGTTACCCGGTTCGCCTGCTCGTTGTCAGTTTTATCCACAGGTTGACATTTTAAATTGTAAGAGCCAAACCATCCACCCATTCCAAACTGAGACAAACAAAGGTACATTAAAATAGTTAGTTGATGTTCATAAAGTTGGCATAAATATACGGCAGGACGTTTTACATGCATAGTAATGGCGTCAGAATAAATGATGAATAATGTGTATACTTATGAAGTTTACCTCATAAAACTGCCATGCACTGAACACGACTTGAAATGCATTATAGGCCACAAGCACTTTTCTAAATTGTAAAGCTGGTCTATCTCGCATGTACCAAGGGCCCAAATACTTGACAAGAACAACATAACCGAGGCACAAAAGTACTGTTGGCCAAATAGTGTCCATCAAGAACCATCCGTCCGTTCGTTTATCTATGAAATGTGAAAAAGTTCAAAGGTTGGTATTAATTGTAAAAATGCATAACATAGTATAATTTATGTACATTCTGCCTTCACTGCAGTTAGAACTGCTTGCACTTTTGTAAAGTTCTACTTTTAGTACGTCAGTCTGTAGTCTGTATGTATGTGCTACATGTATTTACATACTGAGATTAAGTATTAAGTACAAAACTAAGCATTATATGTATACGAGTAAATGTGCTTACTCCCACTAACTTGAGAAGAAAGGACTGAATGTACAAAAAAACTGCAAAAGCCATGTGAAGTTGCAGATGGTTAATTAACATTATAATTTAATCATTCTTCTCTATAAATAATAAATACTTACCACGTTTATTGATGAAAATCTCATTGTACTCCTCAACAATATATTCAGGTATTAGAGAAGACATGCTGGCTGCTGGATTTTGTACCCTTTAAGAGTAAACAGGAGTAATAATCTGAAAATACAACAAGCATTATTTCGTTTCTTAAATCCAAATACACAAAAAGCACTTGTATTATGTATTATGCGCTAATATATTCCAGAGTTCGATAATATCGAAAATCAATAATGTTTTAAGAGAATGTCAAATGATAGATCCCAACTTCCAATCATATGTTAATGTTATACATTTTGTTTTAACTTTATATTTTTCCAAAAAATGCAATTATAGTTGAATACCTTGTAAAAATATCTCAGTCCTGTGTATTTTCTCTTCCGGGGTTTAAAAGAAAAGTTGAAGACAATAATTAGTATCTTAAATTTAAAGTCACTGTATAGCAAAGGAAGTCCTATTTACAATGTAAAAAATTGTTCAAGTTGTATTAATTAAAAGAACGGCCGACTAATATAACTTCAGGAGTCTTCAAAATGTTCAAAAAGAAATCAATTTAAAAGTGCAGCTGTATATGTCTGGGTTAAATATAACTGAACCGGATCTACAACGTGATTTTTTTTAACTCTATAAAGAAAGATTTAATTATAGAGAGAGAGAGAGATTAATCCCCACCAACACGAACGGAGCGGATGTTCTGTCTGGAAAAATAGGGACTCTAAAACTCCAAAGCTCAAAGGCTCAAAGCTTGTCTCTCAACCTTAGAAAAAATAGATCGTGGAATCATTGATTCAAGCCGGTTAACCGCGTTAAAGTTTTTTAAAAAACTTGGACGTTGGGGACGAAATAAAAACTGTGTGTTTAATTTTAAAGTGTTTTGTATTTTATACTTAACTTAGAAGTGTGTTAAATCCTTTGGTAGGAAGTTAAATATACATGTAATATCCAAAGACAATAGCTTTTATCGTAGGGTTTTAATTTAAAATATATAATTCATTTTGAAATTAAATAATAGCCATGGCTGGAAGTGACGGAGATGCTGAGATTGATGTTGAAAGGTAAAAATGAAAAGCAATTTTATTTTATGATTGGACATTTTAAAGACGGGATAAATTAAAATAATATGAACAATAAGTGATAACCTATAGTATGCACATAATTATAAGTATTATGTATTGTCTGTTTCCTTTCTGTAGCCCAACTCAACATCTTTGGACATTGTTGATGGGAAAAACTATACTTGCGAGTGAAGAAGTCGTCCATGAAGAATTAAAAAGAAATTGTAATAAGATCATTACGGGGCTGCAAATTTTTGACCGCCTTAGTGCAGAAGATATTGAAAAATATCTAAAGAAATTTCAAGAATCCACTAATGTCACATCTAAAGACAAACTTTGCCAAGCATTAGTTAAAAAATTGGTGAGTTCTTGTTATGGAATGCAAAAAATGATCCGTTTTTTAATGAATCTTTATAGCCATTTAATAATGTGTAACATGTTTTTGTTCATTTTGTTCCTGGTTACAGAAATTGTCCGAGAAATGTGCATGGAGTTTATTTCTATCTTATATCATGTTTGAATACAAAGGATCTTTAGTATCATACGATAAACTAGTGGAGTCGGATAAAGAACTAAATACATTTATGGATGCCCTAGAAAACTTTTACTTGGATGAACGCCTGTGCCTTATTTATTGTTCTCAATTAATTTTGAAGTATTCCGTTGAAGAAAATCATCCATACACGGTAATTTTATAACTTTTACTTAACAGTATAAAATATATTGCACACAATAGCTTAATTTGACACTGTTGACAATTCCAAGTGTTTTTCACAACTATACATCTATTCTTATCCCCACAGGATATCTTTTCAGCGTTTGCTAAAGCAGCGTGTGTTGAAGAGTGGGTTAAATGGATGACCTTATCCCTTCAAGAAACTTTAAATGAAAAAGAAAAAATTGAGTTACTTCATACTCTCTCATCGATTTTATACTACATGGGTCGTTGTGAGAACGCTATTAAATCGGCTGTGGAAAATTTAGAATCATACAAATGGTCAGACAATTCTAAAGATCTCCTTCAAGCGGAAGCTATTCTCTGCTATGCTTTGCTTCAAGCGGGTGAAATTTCCTCGGCAAATGATAATGAGCAAGTGGAAAAGTTTTTAGAAACCCATGTATCGAAAATACTCCAAAATCCCTTTACAACTGGCTCAGTTCTCAAGTGTTTTAAGCTTCGCTGCCCTGATAATAAAATTGTTCGTTCTAAACTTCAAGAAATCCATCATCCAACCCAAGTGGTTCATTTTGTAGTACAGCTACTTGGAGAATATGCATTGGATGGACACAAAAATGTAAGTTAACTACATATTTTAAGAATCTTACTTTCTTTGCATACTTCCATGAATTTGAATACTAATTATTTACCATTGTTGTAATTTTATAATTGCTTGTATTTTCGTGGATTGTAGAAGCATGGAATCAGCTCAGTCGTGCTGCCTTGTGTCAATGAAGCCGTTCAATTTGTTTTGGCAAATTACGCGAAGGAAAATTTTGGTACTACAGAAGAGTGGCATGATCTTGTTCAACTTTTATTAAAAGACGTAAGCAATATTACTACAATCGTTGGACGTAATAAGAGTAACTATTTTACACATTTACAAAACAATTGTGAGAATGTTGACAATTAACTATATTTTACTTTATTCTACATTTTATGTACTTTAGCCACAAATTGCAAATGACTTCATTCATGATGGCTCCGAGGATCTTATTCAGCTGTATCACGAAACTTTAATGGTTTTTCCAGTGGAAATAAATGCCGTACTCAAAATCTGGAAATCTATATTCTCTGCTTTGTCGTCATCAGAATTCGCATCAGCTGATAGTGTAATAAAGCCAATTTCTAGCTTGTAAATAAAAGTGTATCATGTACACTAATACATTAGTAACACATTTAAGATTTGGTTCGGAATAAGATTTTATCATGTTTAAAGTTAATTATTGGCCAAAGTATGTGTGTCATAATATGTGTATAAAATTGTTTTTACTTTTAGTTGGTGTTAATACTTGAAAATCTCGTGTGGGTAGCAGAGATATTCGATAGTGTAGAACCTCGTTATCTCAAGCCCAATGGCAATAATGAATGGATACTTCTTCGAGACAGAATTGTGTATGGAATTCCCATTCGAGCTCAATCAGTCGGCGTGACAGTCGATGATAGTATGCCGCTTGTAATTTGTTGGGACTTAACCAGGGGAAATAAAGATGCCAAAGTTTGGGACATCCTAATGACTCAAGTCATTCAACCAAGCCTTGTAGCATTTGAATCTGGAGACTCATATTTTCTGGAACAAAATGAGGAAAAACTTTGCAATTTGGCTGAATTTCTAATCATTCTTGCCCGCTCCTCAAAGCAAATGTCTTACAAAATCTTAAACTTATTTAAACCGCTCTCATTTCTTCTTCAAAAGTTAGAATTTTTCTTTTTCATAAAATATATATTATAAAACATACCTTTACTATTTCAATTAAGTAATTCCTTTAATTGTAACATGTATGGTACCAAATTAGTATTAATCTATTATTTTTTTACTGTGTCTCATAATTACAGGATAGCATCGGAGAAGACTCAACCTGCCGAGAAAGTTAATGCAGTTGGTCTTTGTCTAAAGTTGATATCTGTCGGAGGAAAATTTGACCGAACTTTATTGCTATCGGAAATGGCAGAGTTTTGGCCAATTTCTAACGATCCGAACGTGGTAGAAAGACTAATCATCGGTTATGAAAGCGTTACATCGTCCAAATACTTGGTGACCAAGGCCTTTTTGGAGGCCCTTATTTATTTAATGGAGGTCAGTATCACATTTATTTTTTATACAGATATGCTTTGGAAATCACGATTTGTTTTTGTATGCATCGTAATTCTTATTGATGTACCCATGCACTTATGTATACTTTTTTGCTTTGACAAACCTATTAGGTTCCTATTCATGATGGCGAAGACGTGATACAACAAATATGTATATCCTCAATATGGTTCGTGCTAGAAAATATTTTCCCTTCCTATGAACACTGGACGTTTGCCACAATTTCGGACAGAAATGAAATTATGAACACCTGCTTGACAATTTTCCTAAATCTATATCGATCGAATAATCCAGGATATTCAAAGTTAAAAGAAGTTTGTAATAAGGAAATAATGGAAAAACGGAGTTCTCTATTCGCAATTTTAAAAATAGGTATGCAAAATAAAACACTAAAAAATGATATAACTAAATGCATAAGACTTAGCTGCTTCGACTTATGCAGGGTAATTCAATGTATTAAACTGGACATATGTACATGTATTTCCTCAAGGCTACCCTTTTTTTGGGCAGTAAAATATTGGTTTTTGGCAGTAACCGATCGGCAGTAAAATGTTGTTTTTTGGCAGTTGGTATTTTTGCTCAATTAATTTGATTGAAATGTTTTTTTTTGGCAGTTAACAAGGATTTTCGTAAAATAATGCAAGTAAGGGTAAAAACCCTTACAAAAACTTTTGTCAAAAAATCTCATAAAATTTTGACACGATTTTGATCGAACATCTTATCAAGTTTGATCAACTTTTGAAGAGATTTTGATGAATTATCATGAAAATCGCACCAAAAATTTTCATTCTTGTCAAATCTCATCAATTTTGCATGAGATTTGATAAGATTTTTTTCTAAGGGAACATGGTTAGGTTACAAAAAAGGCTGAATATTATAAGTAGCTGATGACCATCAAGCTCCAACCCAAGACAAAAAAAGTTAAAAATGTTAGTTGGAATTTATTGGGAGAATTCGGTTCTATTGCAAAAAAATTGTAAAAACAGAGAGACTTTTGATGGTCCAAGGGTACACAAGTCTCAGACCGAAATCAAGATTCATTATATCTGTCGAGTTCCTAAGTATGATGACAGAAATAACTTGTGACTGGTGACGTGTGAGAGATTCCATCAACCCTAACTACCGTGAATTCCATTCTACAGTGGAGGTGTCAAAACACAACTAGAAACAGCACTTGCCTCTATTCAATTTTTTATTTTTATTTTTACTTTACTTACTGCCAAAAGAAAACTTTACTGCCATAAAAAAATACTACGATTAAATTATAGTACTGCCAAAAAAAACATTGTAATTAAATAAACCATTTTTAAATTTTACTGCCAAAGTAATGACTTTACTGCCCAAAACTAATATTTTCAGAAAAATATGCTGATCAATTTTCATAAAAATCCAGACGTCTACCTCTTACAATTTGGGAGATTTGGGAATTTTATCCTAGTATTACTAGTATAAAAAGTAAGTAGCAAGTTATACACGTGTGACGTAATTAAAAATTAAGCTACTGTACATGTCTTCAAAACCATTTGCGCCAAAACGTGTTTATGCCACCAAGAACCAAGAAAGAAACTATGGTATGTAATAATTACTTATTATGGTTTATGGTAAAAGTAATTTACTTGTTACACCATCATAGTTAGGTAAGTGTTAAGTAACTGTTGAGTGTACATACAATAGTTGTGCAGCATTTGCAATAGCTGAAAAAATTTGCAATAATGTTGAAAAACGGTGGGTGCGGATTTCCAATTTTGACCAAAATAAATTTGGTTACTCGATGTCCTCTCAGGAATAAGGATGGTGTAAGCAGTGTACATGTAGGTACCAGACAACGAGATATTATAACATAATGATACGAGGTAATATAAATCCTTATCTGGTATGTACATACAAAGATGTGTGTACATATTTTCATTGGTTTTCATTGTAAAAGTGTGATCATTTTAATTATTAACGTGATTAATCGTAACAATTTGCATTTAAATACTCAATTTACTTATAAAAATAGGTACTTACAGAAACGATAAAAGTACTTACACTTACCTACCTACATTTTTTACTTCTTATTTTCATAGAATTAAATGTTACAAGTTACAAGTTACGATGAATACTCTCCTGCAATACCAGCAACTTAACGGTGTTGAACCAAACTCTACTTAATTTTAATGAGTTGAGTCAATCGCATTAATGAATAATTTTATTTCACTGCGTATTTGTTTGCTTATTATTTCTTGTACATTTTACAGGGTCAAAGTATTTTTATCTGCAATCATTAGCCTCTTCTTTACCGGTATGTAGATATCTACATAGCAACGGGCACTTTTTCATGTAAAAGTCCCCATAGCAACCGCTA
>JAQIVE010007616.1:0-10257 GCA_034698285.1 Sminthurinus bimaculatus
CCAAGTACCCACATAATTTTCTAAGTACGAATAATGAATGTCTACATTTTCATCTTTATTCAATTTTTTCAAGAGATTATGATCGGAGGACAAATTTAGGGTGTCTTTGCAAACCATTTTTAGTGTATGAATAGCCGAGTAACTGAAAACTGGAAGCACTAATAGCTGAACAGTATAACGTTTAGAGAGTGAGGCTACAAAATAAGGCGAGCTGAAGTACAGGTAGTAAGAAAAAGGTCAGAACCTAATATAAATTAAAAGTACACACTGTATGTACATAAGCATGGTCATTCTATATCTTTCATACAGCACTAAAAAAATAAATAAGGGGCCGGGGGGTGAATTTTCAACTTCATAAAGGAGAAATATGACACTGGAGAAAAGGACACGCACACTGAAAAAGCGACAGCATGAGAAACATCATGAGGGGGAAATGACTCCCCAGAATCAGTTGAAAACACTGGACAGGTCAACTTGAAAGTGTGAAAACTGGCCGTAAATGGATTTTCAATCTTAACAGAGATTCAAGGTTAAAAAGACAGTAACAACCTATTTTGTGAAAACAACTGTTTTTGGCATACAAACATTTGGCCATTTTCATAAAAATTGGAAAGTATTGAAGTTGGTAGCACACATGGAAAATACAAATTAAGGAGAATTGTTTTACTTTGAACGTATTTTCTTCGTATTTAGGTTACCGTCTGTGCACTTTTCACGCAGTAAGTATAATTCCTTATTCTCCTTTTCCTCGACATCCCTATGTTGTACATACGTACAAATGCAAGAATGACATTTTGCACATTCATAACTCATAACCTTCCATAACTATTTATTGAAAGGAGTTTTTGTAAAATGCCAATAGTCAATGAGTGTCAATACAAACAGGAATACATAATAGTGAAATAACTATTACCAATGTATTATTTATTATTTTGAGTAGAGTCAAAACAAGAAAGGAGTTAAGACAAAAACTACTCGAATTTAGAGTTTGAGAAGTAGCAGTCACAGTTACTTAGTAATATATTATACATCACACTTCACACATACATACATACATACTACATACATACAATACATGAAATATGAATAAAACGTAATAACGAATTGCATATGGAGTAAATATAAATATATTATATTATGCATAATATTATTAAAAGAGTATATGTATACATAAGTATAAATATTCAAGAATAGATACTATATGCAACTTTTTATGTATTTCATATGTACTTATATACTCAGAGACTCACTCAAAAGCTAGCTGACTTACTAAAAAACCTCAAAGGTCAGCTTGACGCTGCATACATATATAGAGCTTGGTCGCAAATTATTATCATCACCAGTAATAATAGCAACTCACAAATGTTGTGTGCATACAAAAATAATATACGATAAATTATTTATGACACCGTGACTCTCCACCGACTACATATGTATACATACACATACATAAGCAACAATTTGTAATCTTAATGCTTATATCTTATAATGCACACAAATATGTTTGATTTATGATGTATGTGTATAAGGAATACATTATATTTCTAAATTATCTGATATACTATGCATATTTTAACATCTTGGTTAATCTCCCCTCAATGTCATAAAAACTTTTTAAGGACTACTCATTGTACATTGTACATATGTATGCATACCCGCTGGCAAAAACGGCCCTGTTTTCGAACCAGTGACGATAAAGCACGACGAATGTATCCAGGTTTTTTTGAAGAGTCAAAATATCACCATAAATTTTATAATTTTGAAACAATGTCCAGTCTATAGTGCAATATCGTATCTGATAGTTACAAGATATCGGCAATCGACAACATAGATAACTATATAGGGGTTATGAAACATGCTATTTTCCAAAAATGTTACCGCACGTTCTGTCATTAGGAAAACGTCAATTTCAGTACGTACTGGTCCATAAAGGGAGGGATGCGTGTCAGTGTCATCAACTGGTACAAATACACATATTGTATGCATTGTACGTATTGTAGCTACCAATTAACATTGTTTCCCGCAATGAGCCCTGCACATTAAAAATATGAGTACTGACAAACTGGAAAGGCCTTGAAGCAATAATAATTGCGTGCATCTCCTAGTGACGCTTATAATACAATATACGAGACAATGCTTTATACACAATATATTATATTCGTTTTCGTTGGTAGTTTTCAGTGAAATTTTTGTAACAAATGATCAGAGCACTGGCACACAAGAAAATGTGTCTGTACATACAATATCCCATACTGTACAAATTATACATATTATACGTGATGCATCTATATACGCTTTATTGATGTAATTCGGACACTGATTACGATTACGTGGACATTCCATAAAATGTACACAACTACATGCTACAAGCTACAAGCTACATACAATATACAATGTACATAAAATGTACATGTGTATACGTTTGATGACTGTAACTCGGACCAAGGAGTGGAAGGAAGCACTAGGACTAAGTCACTATTCCAGCTTTGGTTATAGAGTTTAAAGTTTTAAAACTCTATTATTGCATTATACATTAGCTCATTATGTTCCTCTGCTAGACCATTAGATGGCCATTATAAAAAATATATAACTACTACCCCTACACATGTATCCATTGCCTACATATAAATGAACATTCTATAGGTGTTATACTTTATATAACTTACGTATACATAAATACATACATACATGCATACATACATATAATATTGTTCTTATCATATGTATATTAGTGTTAGTTACATGTTACATTGTTCAATAGCCATACATGTAATGTGTGGATACACTAATAATTCTCTCAATTTAATGGTCCTATTACCATCACTATTATTGTTATTATCGTGATTATTCTAACTGCTCCTTTCTTCTTCGTACTTTTCGTCTTGACTCTTCACAATACGTATTAAAATGTATAAGTGATGTTTGTGCTTGGGCTTGCATAAAAATATGACTGTGAGGAGAGTCGAGAGAGAGAGAGAGAGAGAGAGAGAGAGAGAGAGCAGGAACATTTCATTTATGCATAGCCATGGATGGTCTCAAATGGAACATGGCTATGGCTAATCTAATTTTTACGAGTACTTGCATAATACATGGGAAAAGAAAAGATAGTCCTTTTAGTAACATAACATTTAAATCTCTGCATCTCTGTCGACTTGTGTGTGTGTATGTGTGTGTGTTTGTGTGCAAGCAATAAGCAAAAGTTATACTATTTTATGTATAGGTACAAAAATAGTAGACAATCTATACAAGCAAGACATGCATAGACCATAGACCAGATTGAGGACGAGAAAAAGAAACCTCATAAGTAATACGTATAATATATATAATTTCTCAGAGATGAAGAATGGCAAAAAGAGCACGGAGAGCATTCAGGGATCATAAGGCGCAATAAAATGCCGACTTGTATTTATTTACTACTACTTACACTCCTATAAAAATAATACCAATACGCAGAAACACATGTACACAGATATATTATTATGTATATGAATCGCCAATGCTTAGTACTTAATAGAAAATAGTGAAAATGTTCCCAATGTTTATTTACTAGAAGCTACTTGGATTCATTATATTATGCATGCATGCCTGCATGTGCGTTTTGTTTTTTGTTTGATACTCCACGTCTTTGTTGTTTTGGAGTTTTGGAATAGAAACATTGAAGATTGAACATCTATACATAAATAACATGTAACATATTAGGGAGATTACGGCACATAACATGGTATATTGGTATTATGAATTGAGCGAGAGCGAGATGAAATAGCAACACATAATATGTAATATGTACAAGTAAGTATTATTCTTGAATATCTTATGCATACGCACAATCATGGAATAATAACATTTATATATATGAAGAAAGTGTATTGCAAGTAAATACTTATGTATTTGGAAGCTTGCTCACGTCGTCAGTCTTCTTTTTCTCGCTCTCCAGCGGATAACAAAAAATAATAACTACGAGCTACGACGCCGAGTTGTAAGTAATAAATAGAATTATAATATTAAATACTGTATGTGTAATAATATAGACAAACCATTGGAACCATTTAGAGAGAGTGTCACAGTTTTGAGGAAGGGCCGAATTAAAGTATACTGTGTAAACACATCTTTTTTTGATGTGCATACTATAGCACGAAGGGATGAAGAAAGAAAGGAAGAAGAAGAAAAAAGATTCCTCGTCTTATTCTGTCCCCTCATATTTTCAAGTGTCCAGTGAAATAACAAACTATACGAATAGTTTTGAATTCGAGTGCTCAGTCTCATTTCCCTGCTGCACTGGTTTCTTGGAAAAACTGAACTTGAACTAAAAAAGACTTGAGATTGTTAGTTGGAAAGAGAACGAACTGAGACACGATTAAAAACCGTATTGGAAAAGTTTTGTCATGTGTGTGTACAGTGTACAGTGTGCAAGATATAAAAACAATCAAAATAAGGAAGATGGAAAATGAACAATGTCATGTGTATGTAATGGATAGTTAGTTCAATACTTGCTATATTATTATACTACCATACATAGTGTGTATTGTGTATGTAAATGCTTCAAACTTTCGAAATGATAAAAAGGATGGAAGAAGAACAAGTACAAGTGCGAAGAAAACAAGGATGAGCTCAAAGTGTGTAATTGTGCACGTCCACACCACATTAGTTGTTGCTTGTATCATGCATGTATTTCATTTGTACATACTTATTTGTACATATTATATATATGTACATAATATACAAGTGCAAAATTGTATAATTATTTTATTTTCTGGCTGTTGTGCCTTTCAATGTTCTTGCACTATATAACTGCAAAAGTATACATGGCAATATTAGATATTATTATGCATTGTGAATTTTGACCACTCAAAACTCGAATTAACCCACCAATGTGTATACATTATACTCGTATATACATTTATAGTGTCGACTTTTTATGACGTATTTTGGTTGGTAATGAAAGCATAATTTTTCCAAACTAAACACTAGAGTTATACAAAGCGCAAGCTTTTAAAGTGTATCCATTGTTTGCTTAAAAAATAAGCAAATAACAATAATTTAATCAAGCAAAAGTTGTAAGCATGAAAGCTTCTTAACTGTCAGCAGCAATATTGTCCTAACCCTTTAAGCCAAAGTTCATTTTTGACCACACAGGTACAATATTATATACATATACACAACATAGTATAGTATAGCAATAATATTGTACTATTGTAGTACATAGTAGTAAAGGGTAAAAGTTCTCGAAGAAGTAATAAGTAATCTCTCTTCGCACGCTCTTAAGAAAGGTTTGTGCAAGTCCAGGAGTGTCGAAAATATTCTAATAACAATAATAATAATAACTAATACTAGCACTACTACTACTTTTACTACTAATAATAGTAATAAATAGAGAGCAAAATTACGTATCCCGATATATACAGCTAATTGATAATGATGTGAGAGAATGTGAGAATTTCTTTTGCGTATATATATAATACTTATACTACCAGACATTATACAATATATAAAATACATATATGTTGTTCCACGCGAGACCTAATATAAGAAGAACAAGAACAAGAATAGAGAAAAAGGAGCACATGATTATTTTTATGAAGCTCCTGCGACTGATGTGATGATGGTAATGATGATGAATCTTTGTGTAAATGTGTAATAGTTAGATAATGTATGTACAGTAGTTATCTATACATGTGTGGACGAAACAAGTGTTGAAGGTCTGTCATGATGTAGACACACTCTTCTCCGACTCCTGTTACAAAGCTCTCGTTCGCCTCTCGTTAATAATAAACTATATATATATATACCTCAAACAACAATAATATACATTGCACTAAATATTTAAGTAAGTACACCACACAAAAACACACACCCTCACTTTAGCACCATCCAATATTATTATACAAAATACAAAAGTTCAACCAAAGTGTGTGTCTGTGTGTATAAATATATATAAGATATATAGTATCACTCGCTAAAACTTGAATCAAATGTATGCATGTACCATACATTTGTATAGAATAGACGGAATACAATACAAGTGTAAAAAAAATAATACATACGATTACGGAGAATATACTAAACAGTCACCAGTGCACAGTGTCGAGAGAGGAAAACAACTGAAATTTAGCAGGTTCTAATTTTGTGAGTCTTTTTATGCCTCCATAAAGAAAGGCTTTATACATTTATATCCTACAGGTTTTTGTGATCAAGGTAATATACACACAAGGAAATAAATATCAATCACTGACTACAGCATTTCTACATTGAAAATATACAATAAATAAATTACACAATATTAAAACAGCGAATTATTTAGGTCATTAATTTCGATGGAATGTGAAATAAAAAGTGAACACTATAACAATCAATTAATTTAAACATCTATAATAAAAGTACTTTAATGCCTTTATATAAAAAACGACAAGTGTAAAAGTGCTGCTGCAAATGCATTGTACAACTTGTACCAAATCAATGACTTTCCTCTGTATTTTCACTATGACTTTCTCAGCACGGCGTGAGTGCAAATGTGAAGTGTAACAATAATACAGACATAGATACATAAATAAAACACAGTCAATTATATTCCGAGGATACAATGTTAAGCAGGAAACTGTGAAATGCATGTATGTATACATATAGCGTACGAAGCAGACTATTTAATTAATTGACAGTCAACACAATTAATGATTGTTATTCGATAACTATTTAGTTGGCTGATTGTATATTCGATGGAAAAATATTACAGTTGCAGCACAAAGATAATTCCCATTGGAATGAGCTTGTACCATTATCCCTGTGTTCAAATAAGAGTGAAAGTGCATCTCAGTTGTGTAAAAGATTTCAATCGGAAGCTTATGTTTCATATTCCTCACGAGTGAGAGGTGTACGTACTACGTACAGTGCACAAGAAGTACACACAGTTCTCTTGATTTGTTTCTGATGACCTGATCGTTCCATCGTAGAAACAAAGCCATCATGGTTAATCAACCAGACAAGGGCTATGCCTGGGCAGTGGCGATTTCTTCCATTTTCATCATGGTATTACCTTTTTTCATTGTACATAGTATTTATTTTATTGCATGCATGTAATATGTAGTATGTACATTTGAATTTATCTATGCCCTGTAATCGGACAGCTCTTGTTGTTCTTGACCAGTTACTGATGTTGAAAAGATGTAATTACTCTGCATACTACATAAGTTGAGTAGTCTTCACAGTAGGGTCACATAAGCGTTACTTAAAAGTGACATAAAGGTTTTAAACTCCCAAGCTGTGTAATAAAACTGAGGGTTTTAAATGGGACTTAATTTGGGACTGTACGTGTGTACGTATTTACACCATTATAAAAACAAAATATAGTAAACGCTTGCAGAGTTTGATTTCTCTAGGCCCAGATAGTTCTTGCTCTGGTGAAATTGTTCCCTTATTGTGAGTAAACAAGTTATGTGGAGAAGATGATTCAATATGAAATGTGGGAATTTTTATGACTCCATGATGTGATGATGTAATGAAATGCACATACATACCTGCATTTCATTCGGTGCAGTTTTCCTCAAGGCGCTTAATGACTTTGTGCAAGTTCTTTAAACTCAATGTACAAACGTCACAGAATGGACAAGAAACAAGGTTTTATTTAAATATAATAAAGACATTCAAGCTACTTACATCATCATACGTCATAATACATCTCCATAATTATTTCACTGAAAATTAGAGACAGAGAGTGCCTATAATATATTATGCACATCCATGAATACATCCATGCAAATATTGCTCAAGGCTATGCCGAATGACAAATTTATATTAATACAAATCACACTACTGTGAAGATGAGTAAGTTGGTCATGGAACAGCCTTGGGCACCAAAGGCTTTGCAGTTTTCAATGAAACTAACATATGATTCAATTTTTAATTCGGCAATTGACCTGCTCAATTTATCTTATAAAAAAACCTCGGTTTTTGTGTCGGTGGCCCAAACTTTCAATACGATTTTTAAGAAGATGGTTGTCGTAATCCCCATATCCTCATGTACATAATATAATAAACCATAACTATTTTTCACTATACCTCTGCCCTTATGACTCTCATTAGAAAGTATGTTTCAAAAAAAATGTCCCCGAAGTAATCAACCTTACCTTACAAGTTTATCATAAAAAATTGAGACAAAAATTTCAAAGCTTTATTTTGCTTTTTTTCAGTTCATTGGTCAGTCGACTTTAGCTTCTTATGGAAGTATCGTAAGCAGTGTTCGAATGAACTTAAGTACTCGGATGTGGATCATTGATATCATGTACGCTTTATACTGTGCATCAGGTAAGCATCCGTTTAGTAATTATTCATTATCAACTATTATTAATTAATAATACTGTGTATAGTGTATACCTTAGTATATTATACAAATGAAGTTTTGTACTGTATACACTTGCAGCGCTTTTAGTTGGTCCATTGATTCAGATGACTTCCCATAGAAAAGTGGCACTAGTCGGATGTCTTGGTGTCACCTGTGGATTCCTCCTAACTGGAACCACACTCGACTCTCCGCCTTGGCTTTTCCTCACACTATCTTCGTTCGTAGGTAATATGAATAAGAAAAAAATGTTTCAAAATTGGATTAACAACATAACAAATTGTAAATTCAATCACGGATTTTGTAGCGGTTCTCTATGTACTTATTTCCATGTTTTCTGTTTATGAATCTCCAGGAATTGGTTTGGGTCTCGCAGTCCACTCAACCTTCCTCCTAGTCGCCGCTCACTTTGCCTACTATCGAGGTCTGGCTTCGGGTTTTGGACTTTTGAGTCAAGGAGCTGGAAACCTGTTGTATCCCCTAATCTATGATTGGATTGACAGTCCAAAGGATCGTTGTAACCTCCGAGCCCTGGCGGCCGCAATGTGTTTTATGAGTATTTCCTTTTATCTACCCCCTCCTTTGCCTTCCTCCTCGGCTTCTGCCCATCCTCTATCCAAATCAAAGTCTTCCAACAGCATCGCTAATGGTGGACCTGGTAGCAAGTTCAGGGGAAAGCAAGGTCAACAGCAACAGCAAAAGGAGGAATCTGGACTGTATAGAAATAGAAGTGGCTCCAGAGAAAAGATTCCCTTGGTTGGAACGGATGAGGATGACTGCTCTCATTCCAATTTTCATCATGCACTCCGACAGAGAAGACCGTCCCAATTTATGCTGTCCATTGAAAAAACTCTACTACCTTTTATCCCCGAGGAAGAAGCCGAGTCCTCCTCACAAAATCTTTCACAAACAGAATCACAGTCACAAGCCAATTCCAAATCTTCGTCCGTTGTTACACTCAGCTCCGGAAACAATCCAGTCAACAACAACAACAGTAGTAGTGGTGGTGCTCCCATGGACTTGACCATCAATTTACAAAATAATATTGAGGAAAACGAGGAGGAGGGGGAGGAGACGTCTAGTGCTAACAAAAATAAAGAGGAAGAAGAAGAAGAAACACCAAATAAAGAGACAAATCAAGAAGAAAGGGAGAAAGGGGATGAGAAACCGCAGCCGGATTTAGTTTTGTCCTCCTCTGCAAGCCCAAAGTACGGGGACAAAAAGTGTGGTGAAAGTGTCATAAATATTCCCGAAGAAAAAAGTGAGTGCGACTCTTCGAATCCCAACTCAAAATCCACCACAACTTCTACGATTCAACATTTAAGTTCGACTTGTTACCACCCTTATCGAAAGCTAAGTCTTACTGACTCGCCCAGCTCTTCACCCGCCTCCTCACCCCCTGCCTCACCCACCAATCCAAATTTCACCCCAGTTAAGACTGGTTCAAGGAGTGAGAGTGCGACGGCAAAGAGAGACTATGACGAATATCGGAGGAAAATCATGGAACTGAATGAGAAGGAGAATGAACGGCAGGAAAGAGAAAGAGAAGCAGGAGGTGGCGGAGGAGCTTCGGGGAAAGTTCGGAGCAACTCCATCATTTCACTCGTCACCATCAAATCCAGTTTGGGAGGCGGGGGAGGGGAAAGTCGGACGCCCTTTCTAAGAATCTTGAAGATTGTTCAGAAGAACTTGCGTCACTTTAAGGAAATTGATTTCCAACTCTTGAAAAACATCAAGTTTTTAAATATGACGCTGGGCCCTCTGTTTCTTCTCATTCTCTCCAACCTCCCCATTATTCTATATGCTCATGTCGGGACGATCATTAGTCAGAGTAAAAGTGAAACGTTTTTAAGGAACGGGGGAAGAATTGTAAATAATAATAACAATAATAATAATTCAAGCGCAAATAATATTCCTGCTCTGGACCA
>JAQIVE010007617.1:0-10256 GCA_034698285.1 Sminthurinus bimaculatus
GTACTTATATCGTCTCTAAGTACTGGGCATCCTCTCTAAGTACTTGGCATCGTCTCTAAGTACTTATATCGTCTCTAAGTACTGGGCATCCTCTCTAAGTACTTGGCATCGTCTCTAAGTACTTATATCGTCTCTACGTACTTATTATAGTGGCTGTGTCAGAGGGTTCACTATTTTCGTAAAAAATATATTAACCAAGTCAATATTTATTTACCTATTGTCACAGTTATTAAACTAGGATGCGCGAAAGACAGTAAATTATGCACAACAGAAATAAACGGAAGTGACAGATCAGTACTTATTCTCTTTACCTTGTACCTTTTTATTCAATCAAAATATTTAAACTGTAGTTCATCAAACTCACTACACTATACATATGCCTAGTCGATACGTCAGTTAGCCCCAAAAACAGTTATGACGGTAACCAGACCTTTCGGCGCTTGTCACTTTAAAGATAAACAATAGCCCTACGGCAGACAATGAATAAGCTCGTTAGGCGCTTAAACTTTGCTGTATGTGTCTAGATCTTTCGACTCTAGACCCCCGTTTTTATGCTTCTTCTCAACAGGTATTATTATGACTTGCCGATTGCTGACCGTATAATGGCCTACTACTCATGGCCGGAAAGTTAGGTATACGACATTTATCTACATAATATTCTACGTGAAATACCTGGAATGCATATTCCTAACTTACATCATACAATAGATACAGCATTCTGCATCTGATGGTACAAAAATGTGAATAACCTATTTTATATACTGTATGCATCTCTAGTATATGTATGCTCTCTCTCTTTCTCTCTTGCGACGTTGATGAAAGTTCCGGTTAAGTTTTTATTCATAGGCAAAACTTTTTTTAAAATGTGGATTAGCAGATAATTTTAAATAATTTCATCACCTCTAGAAGAATTTTTTTAAAATTAGTCATTTTTTTTATCGGCTTTATTAAAGATTATAAGTAAAATGTAAACATACTCCAGGAGTGCTGCTGCAGTATGGTGGAACTGTATTTTCATCCCCACCATAAGCACCCCCATTGCAAACAACAGGGCTGTACCTGTATTACTGTTTTACTATTTACTATAAAGCACTATTTTCACGACAAACTTTCCCATGGCAAAGTACCTGTAGGTATCACTAACCATGGGTAAAAATAGTGACACACAAAAGTTACCTACGTTAGCATGAAAACACAGAACTTGCCCATGTGTAACTACTTACTTATAGGTAAGTGTTGTGTTTTCACTATTTTTACCTATGGTTAGTGATACCTACAGGTACTTTGCCATGGGTAAGTTTGTCGTGAAAATAGGGCTTAATACTTAAATACAGATTCCCCTTCATACAAATACAAATTTAAAATAAAGTTTAAATGTGGTTTTGGAATATTGACTTTATTTTTTGAACTACGGAATTTAAGTTGAAGATGAACTTGGATCTTGAAAATTGATGCCTAGCTTGCTGCAGCGACGTTCACAAAAGTTTCTTAAATTTTTCCCGGCTCTGAAGTAAAATGAAGCATGATTGTGTCATGTGATTATCTTTCTTAAGTTTAACGTTATAATACGATTAAGCAAAAATTATCATTTGAGAATAGTTTGAGAACTTTAATTAGCGAAAGTCAAAATGTAATACCTGTAGACAGGATGTGAAGGATCATTGTACGTAAGACAATTTGAGAATACGAGCATTAAATCCGATATGAGTTCTTCGTTACAAGTGTACACCATTGAATTCAGTTTGTATTTGATAGTTCCCAAGTCCATTGGATAACTAACAATTTCATGATAATCAGGAGCCTGCAAAACAAATGCATGAAAAAAAGGCTTATTGGAGGTTATTGTTTATGGAATTTTAAGGAATATTCTATATGTACCTCAACTTTGGTGACAGGATTGAGGAAAGGCCATGCGTCACTGTGTTTCATGACCTATGAAAAAAGCATACTTTCATTAGCTAAGATTTCTGTTTATAACAAGGGACGTTAATGCTTGATTATAATTATTTAATGTTGAACATATGCAAATTAGCAGGTAACATTTGCATAAATAGTCTTACTTCGCAGATTAAACGATCCAAAAGAACATTGTCCAATTCCCCATTTTCAGTGATACCCCGATTGGTATTCATACCTAGTGGAAATGAGTATTTTTTTTATTATTAATCAAACTATGAATGGTAATAAATAATAGATTAATATAAATATGAAATCAAAGACCAAAATACAAAGAATAATTTTAACATACGTTGTAAGCGCGTACGTTTCGGCACATCTACACCGGCAGTCGTATTACTATCAGATTCAAATGATCTTTTTCTTGATAAGGAATTTGAATCATTGGAACTCTCACTGTTTTCCTTGGAATCACTTCTTAGGCGCTTTGTTACTTGCCGAATTCGAAGAGTGGCTTGGGAGGCTGATTTTCTTTTTCTTCCTCTGCCCATTATTTCTTCATCACTATCAACATCGTCGTCACTATCAACAAGGAACCTCCGATTACGACTTGACCTTGTTCCGTACCCCGAACTCTTCTGTACATTTAACGAGGACGGGCGATTAATTTTGACTTTGACTTTCAACTTCTCATCAGAATCAGACTCTTCGTGGGAATCATTTCGATTCTTGGATTTCCTTTGCTTATTTTCATCCGCACTTCCTACAAAACAGTAATGTAAAGAATGTATAATAATAATATAGGCATATCTGACATCAGAAAAATGAATAAAAATGCTAACACTTTTTTTGAATTTTACCTGATGAATCTGAGTCGAGATTTACATCGTCCCCTGTATTTATTTCCTCTCCATTCAAATCATCATTTTGACCATCACCGGTGTCGGATTGTTCCTCTTCAGATGAACTGGTCGTTTTCTTAGATTGCCGTTTCTTCCCGCTTGCATTTTTAGAATTTGTAGCTTTTTTATTTTTGGAACTTTTACTGGCAATAATACATTTGGGACAGTACCAAGCTCCACGAGGGACTCGGCTAATTGGAGGATCAAGGCACTCCAAATGATAGACCTTTGGACACATATCGCAGCATATAACTTTTCCTCCAAAATTACAGACTTCACAAACTTCTTCTACATCGTCACTTGAATCTCGAGCCTTTGTTTTTCTACTTTTATGCCGTCCGCACTCTTCTTCCTCTTCACTATCCTCCTCCTCCTCCTCCTCATCTTCACTATCACTGTCTTTTGTAAGTTCATCCAAAATGGACTCGTTCGATAATGGTTCAGTTTTCGGACGACGGGTAATTTTCCGAGGGGGTTCAGGAGGTCTACAGTCCGCACAAAACCAGTCTCCTTTTGGAATGACCTTGAAAATAAACAACAAATAATGATTTAATGTATAATTTGCAGAAACAAATTAAATTAAAATAAGTACATATTGAATGAATGCATTGAACGTATATAACATACTTAAAGTACATCTTATTTCTTTAATAAACATTTGTTTTTACAGAAGCGAAGAAAGATTTTAGAAACTGCAACAATATATACTTACGTCCAGTGCTGGCTTCAGACAATATGCATGATGACCTTTGTTACATTCGTCACATAAAAGCATATTATCTGGATCTCCTTTTCGACGGCAGACTCTACAGCGAGCATTCAATACTGACCGTGACCATTCAATACTATTGTCTATAATTTAAAAAAACATTAACAAATGCATGATACTCATTAACTCATGTTGATCCGACGATTTTCAGTTCTTCATCATTAGCATGTAATGCAACATAAATAAATACTGCATGCATATACTTACCAAGAGTGAATAAATGCATAAACAGTTGAGAAAAACTGGTGGAGACCATCAAAGAAAGCTCCCAACGTTCTATTGGACTCAGTGTTGTTCCCTTAATCAGATCAGTTGATTTACTTTCAGACCCTCCGAATTTTCCTTTATTCTTCACCTTCTCATCATCTTTACCTACTAAAAAAAAGAGAAAGTTAATTTTTTTTTAACACTTGAACATTTATGTGATATTCCATACAACAAAAAACATGAAAGGTGTTCCGTTTCTACAGACTTTAGTATTTATGAGCCATTTATGACAAAGGTCTATCAATTATTTAACAAACTTACTTCCAAGTGGCCGTTTAAAGAACTTGGGCTCCAAACATTGCCTAATCTGGAGAATAGCACATGCTAAATCCCTTATAACAGGATTAGTAGGTAAATTTTCGTTATTGGGGCGATTTTCACTTTTACTTGACGAGCCAGAAGTTGAATCAACATCGTCATTCTTCATTCCTATGGTGTTTCGTCTTTTTGCAGCTATGTAAAAGCAGAAAATTAAATAGATCAAATATTTTTCAATCGTGCTCTACTAGTGTTCCGTGATTCACGACTACAAGTAAAACAATTAGTAAAAAAATTCTTGTCTGTACCTTCTTTGCTTAAAGATTTGTCTTTGCACCAAAATAAGTCATCAGCTTGTACATCAAATTTTCTATCTTCAATTGCTTTTCTCCAAAGTGCACGGTCATTAATCTGTACAAGCACAAGTAAACAATATAATAATTAATGCTATTAATATTAAATGTTTCAATCAATCATTAAATGAGTATAGGAAAACAATTTGGAAATTACAATATTTTAGCTTCATAAACTTTAGGCATAAAGTTGATTCATATTATAACTTAAGTATAAGGCTAAGGACAACCTTATCCTTTTTAATAATTTTTAATAATTATTACAACGCCCAATGTCAATTAAATGAAACAAATAGTTCCATAAAATGTCACATTTGTAGTCGAAACTAGCGATAATATGTATTAGTATTTTTATTTTACCTTGAGTGACCCTAAAGTGCCTAAAAATACTTTTTCTTCCATTTCAAGAATTAAATCTCGCAGTTGCAACTCCAGGATGTCATCGATACTGGTTCCTTCAGGGTAGTTTAGATTTGGGTCAAGATGCTTTGAACTTTGTCCTCCTCGTTGAAGTTTTCGTTCAGCAATTGATAACATATATTCGGGATACATGTTATCTGTGTTTAATTTTGAAACCGGACACCGTTTTAACAAATTAACTAGTCCTTCTCTTTCATCAACTAAGGTTTGCTTTAGATCTTTTTCTCGAATTCCACGGGGAGTCAAACCTTCAATTAGGGAATCCAGCTGTTCCACACTCCAATAAAACGACCACTTATAGTGAGGAGAATATTTACAATGCACTGGGCATGTTTTGGAATCACCATTGCAAATACCAAATATTTCCGGTCGTGGTGGGACATCCCTGGATTTTGAAGATGGCTGTTTCTTCTTTTGTGCCTTTTTTGGTGAAGTAAGTGTAGAATTTTCTTTGTCACTTCCTTCTCGATCAACTTGCATCAACTAAAATGGCACAAAATTGTATATTTCGTAATTATTTATTACAACAATGTGTGTATCTGTTCCAACACAATGACAATATAAAATGTTTCATCTTACATTGACACTAGTGACATTAATATCAACTTATTATGAAAACCACCTATTATATCTATCCATTAAATGTACATCATGGCGGCTAAACTTTTTCTTTCGTTAACAAGGAGGTCAGTTTAGCCGCCATGGTGTACATTGACTATTATACATTTATATTATTTACATTTAATTTACAAGTTTACCATGGGTTCCCCCTTATTAAGGGGAACCCATGGTGATTTTACTTCGTTGTACTTGTAGTTTTACTTTTACTTGTGGACATTTTCTTTGGAAAAATCTCCGTTGCTGTGGCATTTTCTAAAATTTTACTCACAACTAAAAGTAAAACTACTAAATGTAGATCTAAAATCACCATGGGTTCCCTACTAATAGTAGGGAACCTATGGTGAATTATACTCTATACTTTGTACCATCATACTCTATATTTTGTACCATTATTTTACAATATTGAAATGTAAAGGCTTATGCTATTTTTTTGAATGGAAATAAACCTTATCTTGTTTAATAATAAATGGAGAAAATGTATTCGAAACTATAATAATAATATTATGTTACCACTGAATTTGCTTATACTCTTTGAATTCTTTCTGAATTCGGATTCAAAAACCCCTTGTAAAATATCAAACATGGTTATTCCCAAGCGTTGGATTCTTTGAGACATAAGGGTTTTGTGAGTCCAAACTCAAAACGGCATTGATGGTTGGCAGTAGTAGTAATTATAACAGAAAAAAAAAATAAATATTACAATTATTTCATACCTTTTCAAAGTTTTCTTTTACAAAGTTGACATCATTGAGATTCACATCCGTTAAATATGGTGTGGGATTAGAAAGACATGTACCAACAAATTCATCATCTTGTTCAACAAATATTCCGGGTAAAGTATTAAAAATCCAGTATCTTCTATAGGCCCGATCACGGCCGATTGGATGAATTCCTAATTTTCTCTCATGCTTCAACATGGTATCCATTAATTCTGCTTCTTTCCAATCAACTTCTTGTTTCCTTTTTGCGATCTCTTTATCCTTCTTTTCAAGTAAAAGCTCAATCTCTTGTTCACTTAAAAGTGGTTTCTCTTCGGTAGTTCCGGTTGAAGAAGTTGCTCCCTTTTCTTTATCTCCTCCTTTCATTACTGCATTCATATCGGGAATAACCTTATCTGACCTTAAACGAGCTTTCCATAAATTTTCTTCCGTTTCTTTTCTCTTTTCGGCAGCTTGTAATGTTCTTAAAGCCATTTTGGTTTGCTTTAATTGTTCCATTGAATCTTCCATTATATCTCTCACATCATAAAATGTTAAAACTTGATTTATCAAACATAATATTACTTTTAATTTTTCAGACATTGACAAGTCAAAGACACTTCCATGACTTAAAGTTTTAATAATTTGAGGTTCTTCCAGTCGCAATCGTAGGCCGGGATCATCTTCACATTCAAAATATCCTCGGCTCTGCCACCTATAATAATAATAACAATACAATTTACATGAATAAAAGGTCAAAAATTGTAGTTTTTAGCTGCAACAAAAAACACATGTAAAACTGTATGAAATGACAATTTTTTTAACCTCCATTTCACATCCTTTTCACTTGGTTTTGCACCGGAGGATAATAAGTGAAGTCTAAGAACCTCAGTTAAGCTTAAATGATCAAGGTTTAGCCTGTTTAAAGGAGTATTTTGATACATTGTTGACCATGTTGCAGCAGTTGTTGCCTGGGTAATTGCTTCTTGGGTTGAAACATCACCAGCTACTTCATCGACGTCGAGTTCTAAAAACAAAACGAACAGGTATCGATGAAATTAGTCCAATAATAATATTTAATAATAATAACCATAGGCTAACTGCTTATTAAGCCATGTTTGTCCATTAAAACAAATGCACTAATTGTCAGTGCTGTGTTAAATGACGATAAGATAAATAAGAAAATAAGTAAAGGACTGAAAAACTAATCAGCAGGCTGATTTGATTTTCAGTCCTTAAAGTGACATAACATGGGAAAAAGCGACTGTCCTCTGTTGTCAAACTACTTGCTAAAAGTTTCGAAATTTCTTCAATGCTGTTTTGAATTCGGACCCAACAATTTCTATTCGTGAAATATTAAAATGAATTTTTTAAACTATTTTGTAACACTATTTATCAAGAATGCTTGTTGTCCCCAAAAGGTCTCAATCGTTGAATTCGAATTTAAAACAATATTAAAGCAATCTCTTGTTATCCAAATTGAAAGTCAAATTTGCATACCCACTGCAGCCGTTTGTTCTTGATTAATTTCTGAATGTTCTGATTCTTGTAGTCTGAAAATGGCTCGTAATAAAAGTTGGAGTATGTCACTGTACGGTCCTGCAGTTGCCAATTAAAATTAATAATTTGTAGTGAATTAAAATAACGACCAAAATTTTAAAAATATAAATTATATATAATTTAAAAGCTACAGCATATATATAATATATAATTATTATAAGCACGCTAGGCAAAAGTATTATCCCGTCGGCAGAGCATTGATACTGTGTGAAGTAGTCCACTTTCGTTACATAAGAAACGAAAACAAAAACAAAAAATCTGCACAACAAAACAACAGTATACTTTGTGATTTTGATGTGCTGCGTAGGTTTTATTGTTTTTTTTTCGCAACTGAAAGACTGTTAGACGATACCGTAATTTATCCTGCTTCAAAAATGAATGCCGAAGGGATGATAATTAAGTTACTATCTCGGATAAAATTTTATACTTGTATTTTTAGTAATTAGATTGCACAGAACAAACCAACCTGCAATTTCATTTTTTACAAGGGCCCTTTCAAGGGCATCAAAACTTAGACCGCTACTAAAGCAATCACGAACTTTCAGAATATTTGTATAGCAATTGAAATATTCAAGGACGGTTACGAAATCTCCAAAAAGATGATTTGGTATGCTGCAAGAAATAGGATCTGGTGCAGGTAAATCCTATAAATTATAATGAAACAAAACCTTTATAAATAATGTATTTATTTTCAAGTGCAAAAATGCTACAAAGTTACAGCTTACAATTTAAAGAAATTATGGTTATGTAATATGTATGGACAGTACATAATACATAGACATTATTTCTATGAATTGCAAGCTTTCTTTTGCACTTTACCATGTGCTATAAAATAGAAATGCGAAATTTTTAAAAACTCTTGCCCCTTAAATATTAAAGACTATAAGTAAACAACTTGCAATGCATGAATCCATTTTGGAAGGATAAAATCAAATATTTTTGTGAATGAGTAGCCATGGCAGCTAACATCACAAGAAAAAAAGTATATTATCATGTTATATGTTATACAAACTCGTTGCTTTATTGGAAGGTGAAATTTTAGACCTATTCCACCTATTCCAGATTATACTTGAACTAAAATTTCACCTTCCAATATAAATAATAACTCCTTAAATAAAGCAACAAATAAGCAGTTGTTTACAACTGCTTTTACGAAGTTGTCTGTGATTAACAGAACACACACCTTTTTTAACCTTCAAACATATCCTTTAGCATCACGATAATCAATTACACGATAGTATAATATAATAAATGCTTGGTAAATGCGTACCTTTAAATCTTCAACTTCTAGGTCCTCCTTAGGTTTGAACCACAATTTCTTGAAATCAGCAATTAGTTTCTTTTGCTGTTTTAGATCTTCCCGTTCTTTAGCTTTACGTTCGGATTCGATTTGCTTTATTTCTTGAACAGTCAATTTCTTTTCCATTACCTTTTCGATTTCCTTTTCTCTGCAACACAAAAAAAATTTCATTTAGTCTAGCACTTCAAGCCAATAATCGGGCTAACAATTTATGTTAGCCCGATTATTGGCTTAAAGTGCTAGACTCAAATTTATTTTACAAAATATCATTTTTGTACATTTTTTAAAATGTGAAAAATAATTGAAATTTTATACTTGTCTTTAGGCTTTGGTCCTTTTTTCTTTGTAGTGGAATTTGCCGGTGAAGAATTCGGAACAGACTTTCTACTATGATCATCTTTGCTTGCGTTTGGTTTTGATTTTTTTGGAGGTTCCTCGCTTTTTGATCTTTTCTTTTTTGCTTCGCCTGTAGAAGATTCCTTTTTTATTGGCGATTTACCTTCTTTTTTAGGTTTGGATTCATTGGATAAAGATTTTTTTTTGGTAGATTCAATTGGAGGTTTTGCTTTGGCAGCCAATTTTTTCTCTATTTCTCTAATCGGTGGACCAGGTGTTTCTTCAAATTTGGGAGGTGGGCCAGTAAATATATCTTCAAATCTTATTTGGTTAAGACCAAATGCTTTAACTACCTCGTCCTGTTACATTTGAAATTGAAATGAAAGATTTTTTCATAGAATTTAAAATTTTGACCATTTTCATATTATTCATAATATGAAAATGGTCAAAAAATTTTTATTCCAGTTAAATTTTGGGAATATAATATTATTGTATTCTCAAACTTTTATGTGGGATAGGCATGAATAGAAAAAATATTGTAAATTAGGAATTAAAATTATTGTAAATAGTAAACAAAATAAAAGTATAAATATATGTGGGAAAAAATTCTAGTCCGCTAATTATAGATTCGGCTTCATTTAAAATGTGTTGTATCACATGGAGATTAATAATTTATTTACTTTTTATGCAATGAATCGATATACTTTCTGAGTACAGTACAGTACCAATGCTATTCTCCAATGATGTCTTTTATTCAGATTCGAAATTTTCTTTTCGAGTTTTGATTTTCATTTTTATAAAAATGACAAAAAAAGACGAGAATTTCGAATCTGAATAAAAGACATCATTGGAGAACAGCATTGGTACTGTACTGTA
>JAQIVE010007618.1:0-10254 GCA_034698285.1 Sminthurinus bimaculatus
GCCTAGGCGGCCTGCAAAGGCAGTTTGCCTAGGCGGCCTGCAAAGGCAGTTTGCCTAGGCGGCCTGCAAAGGCAGTTTGCCTAGGCGGCCTGCAAAGGCAGTTCGCCTAGGCGGCCTGCAAAGGCAGTTCGCCTAGGCGGCCTGCAAAGGCAGTTCGCCTCAGCGACCTGCGGAGGTGATCCGCCGCGTATGAGTACAAGGTTACAGGACCGAAATTCAAAAAGGCCAAATTATTGAGTAATTTCAAAAAAAAAATATTCCATTTACCTCGTTGGTGAGGTCCATTGAGATTCAAATAAGGGAAATTGGAAGCTGAAGAGCCAGATGTGGCGATCGAAGTAAATTGATCTAATGACGAAGTTCCATTACTACTGTAATTTAATCGTGAATTAAGGGCATGGACTACGGCCGCCTGTCCACTGTCCATCATCGATGATGACACCATATTATTATGAGACTGTAAAGGATGACGAGAAGAAGATGAACTTGAGGAAGAGCCACCCCCACCACCGCCTAACGTTCGCCCATGCATATGGGCATGACTGAGATTCGGCAGCATGCTACTAGTACTATTGTTCGAAATTGAATTAAGTGGACGTGAAGAGGAGTGATGATAGGAGCTTGAAGGTAGACTGGAACCAATTACTGACCCTGTGGACGCTGGAAGTCGAGGTGACTCACATTCCATATCAATAGATGTTACTCCAGTACTACCCGAGTTTGATAAATGAGATAAATGATGATTCGGAAGTCCAGAGACTTGAGAAGAGCTCGAAAAAAGTTGATTTGTAGTATTAGTGGAAGGATGCGAAGTTAGAAAAGGGTTTACCACACTTGACATATTGTGACCATGTTGATAAAGTATTGGATTTCCACGAGTTCTACTAGCAGCACCCACTATTTAAACGAGTAAAAAATACGCAATCTTTACTTTTCTTGACCAATTATTTTGAGATTATAAGCAATCAATCGACTGCAATGAAAATATTCAAACTGAGCACTCTAAATACCTCTATAAGTATACAAAAACCGTAGTTAAAAAGAATTTGACAGTACTGTCAAATTCACTGTTATTGCGTCATGTTTTCTTTCATTACACACACGTAACATACCTTATAACGCTATAATGATTCCAACGAGTTCTATATTTAGGGAGCGAGCGAAGCGAGCTTCCCTTATTCTATCATGCTGTCTGTCAGTCTGTCTGTTTGTTCTTTTTGCGGTTTCGCCGGAATGGGTGAACGGATTCACACGGGGTCTTTTTTGTTGACACGTAAATACGTTTCCGCAGGCGGGAAAGGAATTTAGTAACATTCGGGTCAAAGGGGGCGGAGCTACGCCCCCCTTTACAAAGAAAGGCATGATTTTTTACAGTATTTTCCACTCTTTTCACGATAACTTCCAAACGCATTGCCCGAATCACATGGTTTTGGCTGTTGAGGTTGTCATTACAATACACAACTACATGTTGTTGACTCCGAGGTCAAAGGGGGCGGAGTTAGCCCCTCCCCCCATACTCAAATTAAAACCATGTTGGAGACTACGTGTATTGCACAACTACCACCTTCAAATTTTATAGGTTTTTGACCCCGTGACTCTGGAGTTCAAGATGGGGCAACGTGAGATTTTCATAAGAATGACTTCCAATATGCAGGTAGAGTAGCTTTTTTGTATCTGAATATTGGGGCGGACATGTGGATTTCTTTCATAAAATAATACTTTTCTTAATTTTTTTGCTCGCTCCCTAGTACTCATGTACACATGTTTATATTAAATATGATTAATTTTTTTTGAAACTTACCATAATTACTAGACCCTAGGACACCACCGCTACCACAACCAAGAGATCCATGTTGACTATTTCCGCCAGTACTTCCTATAGACTGGAGATGCTCCATAGCAGAAGGACTTGAACTAGAGCCAGCCGACTAAGATAAATATTGACAAAAACATTTGTTATTGTATGATCATAGAGATTATAGAGATCGAGTTTATTATGTTTCAATTCATTACTAACTACCATAATTTACCTGAGGGGGGTTCCCTTGAGAGGTAAGGGTACTCTCATCACTGGTCCGTTTAAAAAAATTATGCTGAAGAGCATAATAGGGTGTTATCCTCGTTTTAGGATCGAAATCAAGCATTCTCAAAATTAGATCCTTAAAACGCAGATAATCTTGAACAGAATGCCCAGGTTCATTTAGTCTTCGGCCTCCAGGCCCACCAGTCTCTACACCAAGAATGTCATGCAGTCTCCGAGTTCCAGGCGGCTTGTATTTTCGATTAAGCTTGGATCGCTTCAAAACATATTGCCCGTCAGGAGTTTTGTCAAAAAATTTACGAGTTTTCTGACCTAAATCTAATATATGTTTTGATGGCATTCCCAGTACTTCAATGATCTTGTTTAATTGGTCCGTCTAGAAAGTAAAAACAAATGCATTGTTGTCATTAAATTCATTTTACATTATTGTCGCGTATTATTTAAACTAATTGTAAGCTTAAATCAATTCAGTTTTCCCGCCTGGCTAGTAACACGAAAAAAAAAACGTTTTCTATAAATGTCATTTGTTGGACTTGTTTCACTTCATCTCATATTTCCTACTCTGTGCACATTTTAAAATATTTTATCTTTTTAGGTTAGTTAGATTATTATGTTTGCGTGGTCTGAGAATTTCATTCATACTAGTTGCACACTTCTTTTTTATGACTATGTATGCAATCATCTCGAATAAGACAAAGAGAGATAGCTAAAATTGGTATCTAGAAAAGAAACATTCCAATGTGACGACTTACTTATCTAACAAGATAAAGTTCAGGTGAGCAAACGAACTAAACAATAATCATAACAGAACTATGTAGTGCCATTGGTCTTTGGTTTCTATTTAAATTTGAATTTACCATCTATGAATATAGTATGTATAATAATATGAATTACGAAGCACTGACTTTGTACAGTATACATTCTGACACGCGGAACTGTTTATAGGTACAGTACATAATATACATTTGCAAGAGACAGAGAAAAGCCCAGAC
This sequence comes from Sminthurinus bimaculatus, assembly GCA_034698285.1. Taxonomy (NCBI): domain Eukaryota; kingdom Metazoa; phylum Arthropoda; class Collembola; order Symphypleona; family Katiannidae; genus Sminthurinus; species Sminthurinus bimaculatus. Next base: position 3,034 of record JAQIVE010007618.1, read on the forward strand.
GAGATAAATAAACACAGCAAGATAGAAAAAGGAGGAGAGAGAGAGAGAGAGAGAGAGAGAGAGAGAGAGAGAGAAAAACACGAAACGATTAAATTAGAACGAGGTCTACGGTCTCACATGAATTTAAATTATAATTCATTCAAAATATGAATGACCAAAACACTGAAGACTAGACTATTGGTTAGTAGTGGTGGCAATAGTTACTGTACAGTACACATACATGCCATAAATATACACGTATATATGAATGAATGACGAGATCTTCGTCAGACCTGTGCATTGCAAACTGAAACTAATTATTTTGAGGTGTATGTTTGTTTAATCCTTTCAACGTTCTAATCATAGCCATATTCCTGATATCAATGCTCTTCTTCTTTTCACATGGTTAACGGAAATCTAAAATCAGCCCATAGACTAGAGAAAATCCAACGAGAGGCTTTTTGTAATTTAAAAAACAAGTCTATAAGGTAGGCCATTTTAGAGTTTCTTGTCAGTATTCGAAAGCCACTCTAAATGAAATCGGAGAAAAGACTTGACTATTAGAAAATTCATACGGTTTAACCCTGGGGTCATTCGACAGTCATCAAGATAGCATCGATGCTTGGGACGATGACAATAATAAGAAAAAAAATACTACAAAAATTGAAAAATGAGATCCACAAAATAATTCGTTCACCTCTCAACTCCCACTCAGCTATGGCTAGAATTTCGTCAATTGCTCTCTGGTCTACGATAACGGGTGATAACAAAAATTCTGGACTAGATTTGAGCGCATGCAAAAACTAAACTAGCTTATATGTTAAGTATATGCTTGGCTACCCTTTACACACAACGTAACCAGGTACATACATTGAAAATGTATTGTGCAACTATCATGTACCATGACTTTGATACTTTAGATCTCCTAAAAATAGGCACTTGTTTGACGGTTTCCGGAAAATGTCTCCAAACAAGCGCTACAGATATGCTGCAAATTTTCTCACATTCATTGTCATACGCAATCCTGAATGTAAAGCGGGATGGCAGTAACTGTTTGAGATGTTGAATACGCGACGAGAAAACTCGCGGAAGGGTCAGTTGAAGTTGATAAAATTATCCTACAGACACCGCGGTTTAAATTTTGGGCTACCAAAGGAAGTTTTAGAAAAAACTTTCTAGCGAATGGCTATTGTTATGGGACTTGAAGCACCACACTCATGGCATGTATTCCATGCTACATAACTGTTTCAAGACATCTTGAATGTAGTTGCTAACGCATGTTTAAATGGTTACCAAAAACTTTAACTGGTTTGGTTTTTATAGGCGCTCAATAACCCAGTCCAGATTTAATAATATCAGCCGTTAGTATATGCCCATGGAATGGAGTCTTAAACCAGACAAGGTGCATAAAAGTATGCATGCATTATTATTATCCTGTTAGCTACAACGAAGTCTCAAGAGAGACAGTGAGATAGAAGCGATAATAGATACAGCGAGATGAGAGTCTAGATGCGCCCACTGCAAAAACCTAGACCATCCCGCCTTAACCAGTCACTCTTTACGTCGATGCATATCTATATATTGCCAAGCATTTAGCGTTTACACATGTACACAGTACACACGTAAGTACTAAGTACGCATATATAATGTATGCCTATATGATAGAGAAAAAATATTGAGTCTAAACCCACTGGTGAGACAGACATAGTAGACGTTATGTGGTGTCGTCTCATACATGCAAATACTTTGAACTAAAAAATGAGTGCAACCAGCTCTTTTTTTAGTTTGTCTATCATGTAATAGCTATGCATATACCTTGTTAGACACTATGCTGCTGACTCTTTAATATTTCCATAGAATGCTTTTACCCGAAAAATTATTTGCATACCTTTTTTTGTTGTTTCCACTATATAGCGGAGTTTTAGTTTAAGTAGTTTTCCCATTAGATGTTAGACATTCAGTAGTGATATGCATAAACTTGGAGTCAGACAAAAGAAATTTCTAGCCGTAATAATACAACTTCCGCCCAAGTCAAGTCAAAGTCATCAAGCACAAAATGTATGGGTATGTACTTTCCTAGTTATATTGGACCAACACTTCTTTAATTCAAAAAGGAAGAGAGACAGACAGAAAACTCTTTTCTGCAACTGCATTCTCGTTAATTTTTTCTTCTTATTTCCAAAAACTAGAAAAATACGTTATGTACATCATATGGATGAGACTTGAGTAGGGATGAACAGGGTACAGGGTGCATTTAGATTCCAGAATTTTGAATTTACTTTTGCAAAATGCAATAATGTTTGATGTCTTTCTATTCCATTCGACAAACACTTTGTTATGAAGACTATTATTCAATATTGTGTCATTAACTGTCTAACGTTTATAATAGTTTCAACCAAAAGGAATAAAATATTTGGCAGGAAGAAACTAAGTAATGAAAAGGAAGGCTCCTTCATTAGGCACTTTACTGCTCTCACTTTGCAGAAGTCTAATATCCACCTAGGTGAATAATTAATTACATAATGTACGTACTTACATGTACATGTAATGTGTGAAAGTGTCTCAATGTGTCAAAAATATACTTTTTCTCATTTTAAGCATTTTACAAGTATACACACACGTTTACGCATTTTTTAATTTACATGAGCCAGATACATGTAAACATAAAATTGTAACTTTCGTTTTTAAAACCAGGAATGAAAGTAATCCAGTGATATGTCTAATACATCACAATGTAACACTGCATTTTAAAGTATGGACCACAAATGTAAAAACAAACAGCTGTAAACGTTTCTCACCTCATCAGCTCCAGAAAATAGTGGTTCACCGGTGTGCATTTCTATTAGTATACATCCCAGGCTCCACATATCGATAGCTAAATCATACGGTATCCCCAATAAAACTTCGGGGGAACGATAGAAGCGGGATTGAATATACTGGTAAATCTAGAAGTATTAAAAATAGTTGATTAATTTATTAGTTATTAATTTCTCTATTATTATAGTTTTTATCTCTTCTTTATGAAAAAAAACCTTTTACATGCTTCATAAACTTTCTATATTTCAAAATTTTCACTTACTCTTTGCCCAAGTTGACAAGAGCTACCGAAATCGACGATTTTGATGGCAGAACGTTTTGGATTACATAGAAGAATATTTTCCTGAAAGTTCACATAAACATATACATAACATGTAATTCAGATTGAGTTTCTTGAATGTGACAACAAGTTGTTTCAAGTTTAACTTTTTCAACGTTTATTCCAAATAAATCTCATGCCGTATACACAGCATGAGATAAAATGCATAACTATAGAATTTAACATATTTATACATAGAAATAGGAAACATTAATTATTATGAATACTTACCGGTTTTAAGTCACAGTGGATAATGTTCAACTCTGGAGTAGCAAGGAACAGAAGAGCTGTACATAATTGCTGAGCAAATTTTCGTGTCAAGTTGAGGGAAACGCCACGAAAGTTAGTGTTTCGAAGAAGGTCGTAAAGGTTGTAGCTCAGAAGTTCAAATACTAAGCATAAATGACTTCTCCACATAAAATGTCTCTTTAGTTTCACTATAATAGAACATAGAAAAATGAATGGTTAATGAAGTTTTATAAGTCGTAAAGTACGAGTCACCATTTACAAAATATGTTTTAATATTACATTCATAGTTAAGTAACGTAACGCTTACCTATATAATATGCGTTTTTCTCGTCTGCCTGGTTCATCAATTCTAAAAGTTTGACTTCAATTTGGGCTTGATTTAGGAACGGTTTCTTATTTTTGATGATTTTGATGGCGACTGCGGTATTATCCTACAAAATTAAGATCAAAAATTAAATACACACACCACACACCGATAAAACATGTATTATTTATAAACTGAAAAATTATCATCTTGCATTGTGATACCGTTTTTGTAAAATAATTTTTAATTCATTAATTTTCTTTACCTCGTGAGTATCATATGCTTTGACGACTTGTCCAAACGAACCCTTTCCAATGAGAGAGTCAATCTCATAGCGATCGAGGAATTTTTCTCCGTTTCGAATAATGTAGTCATGGTTGTCATCATCATAACCATCATTACTAAAAACTTTTCTCTCCTTTTTATGAGTAGCATCCTCTCCATGCTGCTGTTGAGCTCTTCGTTTTTTCTTTGCAAAATAGACCTAAATTGTAAAAGGGTAAAAAATAAATAAATTTAGTGTTTATTACAATGTAAAACAAATGTCAGAAAAGAACACAAGATAATAATACAATGGTTACAGAGTTTGGTATCACATATTATACAACAGACAACGGTACAATGAATCGTATCATAGTGGTCTTTTATACATGACATATTTATATGTGTCAGTCCATGATAAAACAAAGGTTATGGATTTTAAAATTTCCATAGAGTACCGTACAAAGTACATGGAGCGCGCCAAAAATAGTACAATCCATAACCTTTGTTTTATCATGGACTGACACAATATAATGATATAAATTGAAACCATTCTCGTGTTTTGTATGCATACCCTTGGAAATTGTAACCCATACAGCATGGCATACATTAAGAAAAAAATATATAATATACACATAAAAACTAACTATGCACACAAATAAAGATAATAGTTATTTTTCTCCTATCACTCGTGTTGCATTAAATAGTAGAACTACAATTTTTTTGTTGCCAGTTCACTGTTCCTATCGTCTATCTATCTATCCATCTACACTATGCATCTAATATATTTATGCATAATATTACATATTAATAAAATTATTTCCCTCAGCTGATTGTGTTCACGTGGAATATTGAATACACAACAAAATACAAAAAAAAAACTTTTTGAACACAAATAACACTGATAAAGAGATATAAAGGACAGTACAACAGCTGAAATAAAATGTTCCTTTAATTTTGATCGCTGTTGGCGATACTGAAGTCTAATAATATGCCTGTAGAAAGTACAATAACAACAACAAATATTATATTATACATGAAGTCTCTCTCCTCTCTTACTAATTCTACCATTATTTGTCTTTTCCAATCCTCAAATTCAGCTTTACTTGCTCATTATCACCAAGAAAGGGCTTGAGAAAAGGGGGATCAGTAAGTACCTACTTAAATTGTATACATACTAAAGTTATCAAAACTTGAAACTTTGAACACAAAATATACACGCGATTTTCCCTTCTATATTAGACACAAATATATTTTCAATAAAAAAAGGGAACTCTCTATATCCTCTATGCTATGTAAGTAATTTAGAAATATTATCACAAAATGTAAATATTAATGAGACATATTTATTTATAGATTTTTTAAATTAACGAATTTTGGTATACCCATGTTAAACATGGTACAACTTACTTGATTGATGTGCTTGTATGTTTTGATAAGGTCCACGCTGAGTTTTCTCAAAGGGGCAGCAGCGGGGTCACGAAAGGTTTTTGGGATTCTTGCCTATATTTTTCATAATAATTGTAAAAGCAAACATATATTATACATGCATTAATTTTTCTTGATTGCAAAAAATAGTATGTTATTTCGTTGGAATGAAAACAATAAGTACGGCTGTTGTTTGGACATTAATTTGCCAGTATATTTACCTGCATGGCTTGCATATCGGATACACTATTTCCACCAACAACACTTCCACTAGTTACAACGGTGGTAGGATTAACATTGACACCTTGTATTTGAGAAGGAGGATATATATTTCCGATATTTAAAAGTCCAGTGGAGCCTGTGGAGGTCGCATGGACAGCCATACCCATGATCCCTATGACATTTGAAGGTAAAGTCACTCCACAGTTACCAGCCATAGATAGTAACTGGTCCTTGGAGCGACACAACACAACGACACTGCTAAATTGACCACCATATAGAGTTGTTTTATTTATCGACCTGGATCACGAATATTTATAAACAATTCAGTTTGCTGTATTTATTTAGATACGTACACACACGACACACACTAAAACACTGTTTGAAATCCTTTTTCTTCAAAATATTGTTATTTAATATAATAGTATTGTCACTATTATTTCACGTTTGTCGATATTTATACAAGATACACAAAGTTTGATTAAATGACGATGGTGTACTTAGATCGTGATTGATGATGTTTGTTTCTTTTTCTCCCCTTTAAAAACAGTTATTGTTCTTCAGAAAGATGAATTTGTTGAGTTATTAGGTGTTTGTTGACATTTTCTTCCTAAAAATATTCACAAGGGAAGAAATAATCCAACAAATTTCATTAAACTTTCATTTCAAAAATATTTATAAAGCTTCAAATGAATGTATACACGGAAAGAATTTCATACAAAACAGCATTTATGATGAATCACTAAACAGACACACATCCAAACACACATAATCATAATAACATCCTCGTGTATTTTCGTCATCTCTTGTTAAATGATGATGATGATGATGAGAAACTGATTCATCATCACATTCATTCATTCATTCTAAAACTCAAACTGAAATACATAATCCTAATAATATGTAATACACATTTACATGTAAACATTCATTCATTGTCTAATATATAATGATATTAATTATAATAAATCATTTGAGTTTATTAGTTATATATTTATAAATTCCAAACATTTATAAATTCCAGATAAATAAAATACACATATACATACACGCATACACAATACACACACACACACACACAAGTTTGTGTTTACATTTTTACGTCCACAAAATGTGTTTTCTGGTTTTAATTCTTGGCTCAAACATAATAATGTCCCATACAATTTAATATAGTATTGATTGAAAACACTGTTTAATGCACAACAAGACCTTCATGTTTCAACTTTTTCAAAAACTTTTCAAATTTTATTTAATGAATGAAAATATAGGGAAAAAACCCTCACCTTGACAGAATAATATACATTCACAATTCACAAATAGAAACAGAGAGAGAGAGAGAGAGTGAAAATGAAAAAATCAAAATAAACGTAGAACACTTTTTGTTTTGGAAAAAAGAGAAACGGAGAAAAAAGGTTTATATTAATAATTAATAGTATTTTATATTTATTTAAATGCGTCACCAATTATATTATATTTGCAGGAGCACACACTGCACATACTTTTGATGCTGATAATATAATATAATATTAGAGACACACTAGTCAATAACAAATTTTATTCAGTCGTCGTCTTCGTCGAGGAAGTTGGGAGTCAGAAACCTTTTACACAAAAACCTAACTCTCTTCTAGGTTTAATGGCGGATGGA
>JAQIVE010007619.1:0-10252 GCA_034698285.1 Sminthurinus bimaculatus
AAAACATAGTAATATAATATAAAGCATTACTTGCAGTTGTCTATATACATATTATACAAAAAGTATTATCTCTACTACTATTTACTATTTACATTAGAAAAATTATATTATGATGTCATTTCCTTATACAATATCACAGTTGGTCTATTATGTTTAATGTTACCATTTTGCCAAGTCTTTTTTCCAGGTTTACCATGAGGGTAATTAATTTTTTTGTCGAGTTAAAGTAGATTAATAATTATTATCATCACTGTAAAGTTAATTCCAAAAACAGCATTATCATTATTAGTTACTAACTTACAAGGAGTTAAAAGCTGAACCACTAGGTTCGTTTTACATAATATTTAATATAGTATTTTCTCATTCCTCTTTCCTGATTTTTAATGAGACGCTTTATATATTATATTATACTATAATATCTTGTGTCATCATTTGGAATTTGCAGTATGTGTAGTGTAGTAAGTATAATCAAAAATAGTGATAATATTATAATTAAAAATATTATGTAATAGCTGCGGACTCTAGGTTTTGTTAGATTTTTTTGTTACGAGTTATATTATCTATACATTATATCGGTTTAAAAACTACCCGTCGTTCGTTTGTTTGTATATGTATGTACTTGTAATTTGTATATTTGGCTTGTGTTGGTCGTTTCACTGTGTAATTGATTATATACAAATTATTAAAGATAGTTTGTACAGACTATAATATTATGTATGTAGTATGATGTAAAACAATACGAGTATTAATTCTAAATATAAAACTATGAAATGTATGTGTACATCATAATATTGTATGTATTGCAGATTTGTAACTATTGTATTATATGTCCACGCTCGCGTCGTCATATTTACATATACATTTGCATGTATCATAATGCTATAATAATGTATACAAAATACATACAAAGACAAAGAAAGTGAAAGAAAATTTTTGTGCATACAATTAATTATAAATAAACAAGCCCAAAAAACACAAACAACTTCACTACTCAAAAACTCACTCAACATGTTTATTGTGGTGTTCAGCGGAATTCCTTGTATTATTATTATCAGTTAGTGTATGTAAGTATGTATCGTGTAAATATGGTTAATTATATAAATATGTATACACATACAAAAAATTATATATAGAACTACTCTATATGGAAGGCAGACAAATTACCAGTATTGACTTTAAATATTGTATAAAAAACATATTAAGGTCGTTATAATGTGTGTATATAATAGTGCATTAAGTGTAAATATGTATGAACTATAAACTAAGATGCACTACATTGTAGTTATGATAATGAAAAGAAAACGTTAAAATAATTATAATAATTGTAGGGGATAATGTTTCAACACATAATGATATATAGAAGAAGTCCAATTTCAATAAATGTGATCATTTGAATTTTTTCAAAAAAGAAAAAAGCAGTAAAATCCTACATTTCTTGGCAGTTTACAAATTCATCCATTTATACAGATATAAAGACGGAGCTTTTTTTTGTGGAACGGCAAAGGTATAGCAGTAAAAGCAGAAGAGAAGCTGAACACGTTCATTCATATGTGACGGGGAGGTTTTTTAAATGAAAGTGAAATGCATAACTGCTTATACATACATGGGTAGTATATGAAAAAGTCAGTGAAGCATAAAAAGACGTGAAAGCATCTTCGTGTACAAAAATGCACCCAAGAAGAATTCCAACTTTGATAATTCTAACAAATATAGTTTTTAAAGTTTGGGAGTTAAGTAAAGTAACTTTTGTCGATTGTATCAGAAATAAACATCTTTCCCTCAAAAATAGGAATTTCTCCTCAGAGTTGAAGTCCGTTTTTTGTCCACACATAATGTATATATTTTGATGTATCAATAGTCAATAGTCAAAGGACACATGCAAGTGGTCTTTCTATGGTATTTTACAACAGTTTGCTGTAAGGCATTTTGGTTTTGGTTTTGACTGTTGAGGCTGGGACAAGAGCCGATACATATACATAAGTACATATATATTATATGTTACACACATGAGGGTTCACATATTCAAAGGCAGAAAAGAGATATTACGAGCGCTAAATGGAGATGTTGAGTGATATTGAAAGGTGTGAAAATCTCTGTGTGGACAGCTATGGACCATTGATATTCGAGTGACTTTAGTGACGTTGTTGTGAATATGTGTGTTGTTTGCATCCATTATGTTAATAGTGAATGAACTAGTTGGGGGAAAAGATGTCCTGCTGTGACCTCCACTCACCTCGTCTCCATGAAACCCGGAAAAATTGTTATCCATGTATGTACTTATGTGTGCATACTCGAAAAGAGAGAGAGGAAGAAAGAAGACCCACGGCTTGAATTACTTCATTCACATATGACTCCCTGACTCTACATTCTACGCGTATGTCATATGTGTAATGTGTATGTATTTAACATAAGTGTTTCTCTCTTCAACACAAGGATAAACATAAATGACATAACCCAAACCAAAAAGTCCTTTATGATTCATGTATGTACATATGTAGTATATAGTCCTATTCTCTCTCTTCATCTTCATATGTCTTCTCAGTTTCAACTTGAACCCAAAAGCAAATGTTGATTTTTATTTGGGAATTTTTCCTATTGTCCTTTTCGCATACTATAAATGACCTCTTCTGTATATTAAAAAACACTCAACAGCAACAGCATTTCCATATTTGTTTTGCAAATAACATCATTTCTAAGAAGTTACTAGACAACAAGCTTTTCTAACCGTCTTGAAATGTAAGCGATTGTTTTATTTCTTTATAGAAAATCAGGGCATAGCGTTTCACTCACAGTGTATGTGCATACACGTACAGAATTAAAGGGGAATAGAGAAAAAGATCTGGGAACTATTAGATATAGTTATTATCGAAATATTTTGATAGATGAACACTGCAGTCGTCATCGTCCTAGTTGGTTGATTATTTTTCCGGGAAAGGCAAGTTTTCCCTTTTTGATTTCCGATCAAAAGTCGCCACTACCCGATTATAAAATTTTAGCTACACACATCATGTTGAATGTTGATGTTGAAAGGCAAATCGTAGATGAAAAAATACACCAGAGAATGGGGAAAAGGCGATGAAGATATATCATAAAATACAAATATGCTTATGGACACACGTCGAGAGTACGGATAAATACAATCCAAATCCAAACGTATTATTGTTTACTTTGTACTACATACCCAGAATTCTGAATTGAACGTAGTCGGGTTATTCTGGGTCACTGAATTGGATTGCATCAAATCAACTGTCACTGAACTATCGTTGCAGGCTGTTGAATATTGGATGCTTCAGCCCCTCTTGCTTTATACATACCAAATTATCCCCAAAATACGAATAATATGTTCTGCATCTCTCCTAAATCTACCGTTTTTTTCATACATCACATCATAATAACAAATGTCTGTTTGTACAAGCCCCTAAAAGTCGAAGAGCGTATTGGCATAACTAACCTTTTATATGTTTATGTTTATGCAATATTCATAGTACAATTCCTAACAGTTACGTTTTTAGAATGTTATGCAATATTAGCAAATCTCTGTTTATTGTAAATTGTTGTAAAAATCCAGTTTATTTTAAACCTTCAAACTTTTCCAGTCTATCAATTGGATATAGGTAAGTAAAGAAAAATTTTAAAATACAGCTTTCAAGAGATTCGTTTTTTAAAAAGCTGTCTGCATTTTATTCGTGTGTTACATATTGCTAGCCCTTGAAAAATTCCTATAAATTAACTCATAACAATAGCATTAGCACTATTAACAGCCATCGAATTTCAAGTGAGTGTAATAAAAAATAAAATTCTGTATAGTAATTGCCCCACGCCCCCAAACAATCTACCCACATGATACGACATGTAATATTATTTCATACAAAATAAATAAGTACTGAGATTCGTCCCAATAATACATAATGTTAAGTGTGTGTCTCTAATTCATATTCATTACTTGTCTTGATCCTAAAAATACACATAATAATATCCTTTTTATTTATAACTACATGAAAAAAATCTATTTCTACAGCTTGTAGTTTGTAGGTGTATACACTGTATATGTATATTGTACATATACATGCATCATGCACCACATTATTATTTATTTAGGTATTTATCCAACTTAATAAATGTCTCGGCTCAAACCTTCAGCGTTGAGCTTGGAATCTGGACTGACATGTCACAGTTTTTTATAGAATATTTTTTCCTTCAAAAAACGAGGTGTCAGTTTCATTTACAAATAATGGGGAGAAAGAGACTCTGTTTATAAAAAGTTGGAGACAACAAGAACAAGAGACGAGAAAATGTGACACCCCGGTTGCAGAGGGAAAATAAAGAAAGAAATTGGTGAAATAAGATACAGGGTTGATATACATAGCTGATAGAAGCTGGGCGGGCTTGTTATGGATTTATAGTTTAAAAACTTGGGAGGATATTATCCAATCCAGCAGCTATCGCTATTGTACGTAGTCAGAGAGACGAGCATAATTGCCTCGATAAGTAGTAATGGTAACATATACACAACACAAAACACAGTGTAAAGAAAGTTTTATACTTTATACCCATACAATATGCAGTCGGGTGTATTATCACCGGCATCATCATCATCATCCTGATCGTCCTTAAAAAATGTTATCCTGTTTGATACTATCGTCGTCGTCATTATGCTAGGGATTATCAAGGTGTGTGTGCATTATGTACATTGTACATATTGGCTAAGTATTACCTTCCTTCCTTGTTAGCTATTTTTAAGTAAGTAGCAACTGGTCTACTCTCGTTCTCCCTCTCACTCTCTCTCTCTCTCGTTCCCTATATCTATTCATGACACATGAAATCCAATACCTCGGTCGTGTTCGTGTATCATACCTTTTTTCTTTTTTCCTGGGTGTTTATTTGGATATTTTTGTGTCTAATATGGGTAAATTGTGTATGTACGTACAGTTACATCATACACACACATTGAAATTCGTACCTATGACCTTATGAATGATGAATAAAGTGCTCCAGGAAAAATTGTACAATGTATATATACAATATACAACTATAGAAGGATGAACATTTTAATGTGTTATGAGAGTTTGAGTACATCCACTGAAGATATATATTAACTGACAGGCTAAATGAATAAAGAGGAGCCAGTTAACTGTTCTCTCCTTCTCACTCTTCCCACATTCAATGTTATAAAATAGAGTGAAGGTTTAAGCAATGATGTATCATATTCATCACATCTATTTACCCCATCATCATTTACTCTAGTTGAATGATGTGTGTATTAGTTTACACACTCATACTGGCAATTTACTCAATTTTCGAACCCTCCCATCCAGCAAACAATCGTGTAATATCAGCAGTAATAATATCATGACATACACACAGCCAAATCTCATCTTATTATTATACAGGCACTTGAACTCGTGATGATACGCTTTCAATTTTCACCTTTCTTTTTGTCACCTTGGCCATGGAATTTCTGGTCTAAAATAGTAACTCTCGGTTTTAAACATAATACATACACATAAATGAATATTACTTCAATTTTTAAAGTATTTTTCACAATTACTGGATTATCCTACTGTACAATAATCATACATTTTCAATTCTTCAGAAACTGTAAAAAAACAACCTTATTCTTGGACCTGGACATTGGCACTGCGGAAAAACTGGGCTTCCACATGTGTATCTACTGTACTTTTATATACATATGCACCTCGAGCTTATCAGTTGATCATCAATTACTTAAAACCAATTAAGTTGCCTTCCGATCAAAGCACGAGGAAAAATGAAGAAGTAACTTGCACTATACCACCGTCTCAGTTTATCATTAAAAATAAATACATAATACCCGCACAAAATATTGTATGTACAGATGATATCCTGTATCGCTCGAGTATGTATTCAGTATTAGAAAATACAGAAGGAAAACACACGGTTAATTTATAATGTGCAAGTTCCCGCCCACGCACAGCTATCACAATGATGTGTATCATGGACAAAACCTAAAATTTGGAAACGCAGGATACCAAAACCAAGATACAAATAGAGAAATATGTGTATATCTATAAGTATGTATATTATAATGTTGAATAATAGTGATTCTATTCCTGTGTACTGCTGTTTAACGTATGTGGAGGAGGACAAGTGATTATAACTCCAGATACTCCAGTCAACAATGGAGAAAAGTACAATGGCTATTGGAAATGGAGAAATAGGAATGCTCCATACACATATTTCGTCCAATATTCACGGATGCTTTTATATACTTTCATCCCCGCATTCATCAAGGTTAATTGGTACATTTATTGGGTAGCATTTTATCGTCCTCATTCTTCTATTCATCTACGCGTACGTATATGTATGTACTATGTTTTCTTGTCTGCATGTGTGTAGCCTTTTTCTCGTCTGCTCTCCAGAGAAAATCTGAGTGTAGATAGGACTATGAAACTTGATGTACATATGGTGTGATTCCTGTAATGAATGAGCGTGGGTGGAAGAGTCCTATAGATCAAGAGGATCGAAATGGTGAACAATAATAATGCTAACGTACGAGCATACCTAATTGAAAGTGAGCATAATGGCTTTATTTACTTTGAGCGTTGAGCCTTATCATCATTCTGACTTTAACTTTACATGTATGTACCTACGCAGTACTTGAAAGTAGTCAAGTACATCATATTGTATTATGTTCAAGTACAAACTAGGAGCAAAAACACGTTATTATCACCACCATTGTATAAACCCTTTGAAGAGGAGACTATATATATATTTATATATATATGGACAGGGACATGGCACATACTGTAAGAATTGTTCAATAATGATGCCGAAAAACCAAAAACTTTTGTTTATTTGTGTGAGTGGATGGGGAAGAGAATAGAAAAGGCTCTTTATTCTTTTCATAATTAAAAAGGAGGAGAAAAGTCAAAGGAAGGAGTTAATTACATCTCTGTGGAACAACCTATCCGTGGAAAAATTAAAATATGAAGATGGTGATAGCATTGTACAATAAATTCAAAGTATGTTTACGCACAATGTGTCTACATTCAAGCATGCCGAAGACTGTTTTCGAAGAATATTGTATGCATTATAAATGTATTTCACACTTGAGTAAAGTCGTATACATATTGATGCATGCATAAAAATTATAAATGGCAGTGGGAGCTCCTGCTGCAAACAGCTTTATATTATGATCAATGTGAAATATGGTACAGAGTCTTTTATTCAGTCTGAAGTCTGAGCTATATTATGTATATGCTTTATGTAGATACAGAGTCAGCATCTGATTTTTAGTGAAAATGAGGGAGGGAAGAAAAACCATGTTTGCAATCTGTTACACTATAGATTATAGATGTGGACGTCTAATCGCCCTCCTTGAAGTGTCGAGTTGAAATTTGAAATCATAAAAAGATGGTGGTGAGGCATGTATATAATTAGACAATAGTTTTACCCTGGTAATAGAGGAATCAATAGCTTGACAATTTAAACGTCTTGTAATAATGATTTGTATGTATAATACTAATGCAGCTCCAGCTCTGTATTTAGTAATTCGACAGACAATTAAACAGTTTAAAATAGTCAAAGGTATCAAAACGAAATTTAACCAAGCAGAAACAGTAGACCAGTGCCAGCAGTGACAAGTCAAAAAAGGGGTTTACAAGCGGCTGCCTCAATCATCGATGAAATGTGAATTAAAAAACTGTTCATAAGCCGAAAAAAGAAGGGGAAAAAGAAGGAAGGATTTCCGCAAGTCATTAATGTACTTTCAACTTTTACTTGTCCTTTCCAAATGTTTTCACAATTAAGATAAATGAACGCCGGGCTTCTAATGTTAAATTTGGTAAACGATCTCACATTTCATTTGGTGAATTTTCCTCTTTTTAATTGTCATCCCTGTCATCCCATTTCTCCCTTTAAACTACAGATTTTCATCCCTTATTTGACCGTTAGCCAGTTTAATTTCGTATCATCTCTATCCCATGCACAGATTTTGTGTCTAGATTTGATGTATGTACACATAAAAATCCAAAAGTTCAAATTTCACATATGTAATGCACCATGCCGTACATTTATACATACATAATACATATAAATATTAGTCTACGTATATGACTTGCAACTATAGCTTAAAATTCAACCCGTTCTTTGAAAAAAATCATTGACAGTAATTGACACTCGAAAAAGTGTTAGATACACTTTTCTAACGTGTCTCGTGCTTTTTAAATGCTAGTTCAAAATTTGGTCACACTTGGGTTTTACAAGTACGACATCACACAGAGCTTATACTTACTTCAGGAACAAGTATAATACATTCATTCAAGTTGTGAAGTATCACTGGAAATGGAGCTCTTGTTCTTTTTGCTTTCTTGTACATATACCTACAAAATATACGAATCTGAAATCTATGGTAGAGATTGAGACTTTGAAAAGGTGTGAAATCGGGAGCCCAAGGTGTTCAATATGTTTGTAATAAAAAATCATAATAATATACGATACGATACTATCATGGCGTGTTGTGAAAGAGTTTTCGAGTTTGGTCACATTCGTCGTTCATTCATAATAGCTCACGAATGATATGATATATAATGTACGTATTACATGGACATACAGACTATTATGTCGAGTTTAATAGGATATTCTGCGTGGACACTTTTTTCTTCATACAGAATCCTCCTCATGTTGGTAAATATCGTGATATCATTATTGTACTATAAATGGTGGGTTCGCAGCAAACACACACACACATGCATTTATTTATACGTACAATGTACACTGAGGGAAAGGCGCACAAGTAAGAATGAGTTTTGCTCGCTCCCAAAATAAAATTTGACATCTCAATCGATGACAAATGACCACGAGCGGAGAAGCAGAGACCTATAGGAGAAAAGAAATAAATATTATATAAAATTCAACTCAAGTGGAAACATTTTGTCACATTTTCTGGAGGCATTTCTATTTTCTCTTGTCCAAAGTAAAGGGAGAGATTTACATTATTTGGTATTTGATTTCTTTTCCTCGCCCTTTTCCCTATGGCCTGGGTCCCATTTATTTCAACCATATCACACCACATCACATCATGACTGTGTGTAAATGGTAAATATAGAATCCCAACTATGTATGTATATACTTTGCTGGACGATCCTTGGTGCTTGATACACATTTCAATGAAAAATCTACCTCTTGACTCTTGAGTTTCAGAATGACATTACTACATTATATTATTATGCTGTATAATATCTAAAGTAGCAAAATGGGTTTCAAATAACAATAATGCAGGTAATAGTTACAGAGGCTGAAAGAGCAAACAAGCACTCCATTTATGATTCTCCCTTTATCGACTGTGAAAACTCAACAGTATTGAGTATATACATCATACATATATATGCATCCTTTTTCTTCCTTCATTGAATAGATATTGAATGCATCCACTCGATAAATATTTCAATAGGTAGAAAAATTGTATCTCAATCTGCAGAAAACTCCAATGCTTACTGTTTGAATCGTATATGTACGTATAAAAAATGAAGGTTGTTTCCCCAACCTTTTGCTTTCATTCTCGTGTCATCGTCATCGTCGCTAGTTTTTATTGTTCTATCAGCAGTTAATAATATATCCAATGTCAATAGAGAACAGAGTTGAGCTGAGGAGTGAGAGGAGAAGAAAACCAAAAGCTGAATAGCTATACTTTAAGGGAAAAAAAGCTAAATCGGGAGCTAGATTTCTTACACTACATTTATATATAATGTATCTAACTGCATAATTGGCTTCTTCGTCAGTCTCATTGCAGTTGGTTGTAGGCGGAAAAAAGTGTACAACAAGGTAGAAGTACATATAGTAATGCGATATAATAGTGAAATGGTATCCATGAATGCATTGTATATAAATGTATGCACATGGTATATTGAAAATGGGAGGATTCGAACGAAAACGTCTTGGTCTCGTGGGTAAATGGACGGACAATCGGCATCGGCCGTGTGGTTTCTTGAGCGCGTATCCATAGAGTCTTGGAAATATACCTAATGTAACTAAAAGTAAACAATAAAAAAGGTAAAATGCTACTTCTTTTCTCACTTGGTAATGGAACTCTGACATTTTTTTATATCGAGAACATTCCTCATATAACAATGACCACAGAATAGAAATACACTCCAAATATTCAATACTAGCGAGAAAAACATTGTTAAAGTTGCATGTATTGGGTTGGCAAGAAATTAACTTCCGCTGACTTCAAAATTTTCTAAAAGCTTTCAGTGCTGCTAGGTAATTTATA
>JAQIVE010007620.1:0-10251 GCA_034698285.1 Sminthurinus bimaculatus
TTTTTCTGGGTATAAAAACAGATGAAAAGCATGATGTTCTACACATAAAATACAAACCTATTTTTACTTATGAATCATGAGTTATGATGAACTACAGTAAAATGCATAATCTATACATTGATGCATTATGATTACGTTATATTTACATATTTTATAAGGATTTTAGTTTTACCACAGAATTTTGCAGAGCTTTTTCCACTGGAGAAGAATCAAAAGTTGATGGGCTCTCATCGTTGTTGTTCTCTACTTCTGTACAATTCTGCTTCGTTCGTTTGACAGCTGAAAGCTCGGCTGATTGCTCCTCCTCCCCTGATTTGTTACAACTTTCAGTATCAATTTTATCCGACATATCTGATGGGCACAAATAATACGATAAAAATTATAGCAGCCTCACGAAAAAATGAAATAACAAAGAATATAGTTCAACACACAAATAAACTATGTATGTACAAAATATTGTTATTTTTTTGTATCTATACAACTCGCTGGACTAAAATAAGGATGATGGTGAAATGACTATTTACTTTATACACTAATTGTTATCAAAACAAATTTTCTAAACGAACCTCTTCTTTTTCTCCTCTTCTTTGTGGTCGGGTTTCCTATGTACGTCGGGTATCAAGACTGCTCCTAGAACTATATTAAAGGTTGACTGCCCACTGTCCTAGAACTAAAATAAACGAAACAAATGAACCACGAAACATTAAGCTTGCAATTTACAACATCCATTGGCAAAAGAGTTAAATATGTGAAGCACAAACATTAATTGAATAAAATAAGTACTTACACAATAAAAGAAAATAATAATAATTACAGGGGCGTTAAAAATGAAAAGTAAAAACATCTTTCTTGACTCATATCCGTCAAGTCACAGGAAACTCGTGTTTATGGCAAATCGCAAATCGTACAAAAATACTACAAAATTACTGATTGCAAAAGAAAGATCGTCCATGTCAATGTCAAATGGACAGTCTTACTTAATTTTTAAGCTGTGACTTGGTAGTATTTTTTGTACTCGACCGTATAATATTATAGTATTATGGATTACAATCATATTACTTGCAAATATTATTAATTAGTATTGAAGTATTGATTATATTGTTAGTCTCTCTAGTCTCGAACAGAAATGTTTTATGTATTAAATATATTTACTAAAATATTTACCATTTACCATGAGCAATGATCAATATATTATACGAGTTTGTAGTAACTTACCGAATATGTTATGCCCTTTCAGATGAACTTTAATGAATAATGGATTGGGCTTATTGCATCAGTGGTTATTTCTTTTAAATAACTTCAGGCAAGTTTAATTCTGAAAAAATAATGAGGATGAAAAATGAAAAAGTGTGAAATCTGAAATTCAGAAAGATTCTGTATTTTCAAACGCGTTGAACCGCTAAAACCAAGGCTGTCAAGTCGTCGCTCAACATACACACATTATGTTCATAGTTCATAAGTATTTATTTACTTAAATAAAATATGCACACATGAACACAGTTATTGTTATGATGCATGAAATAAGAAAATAACTATCAATTTTAGCATGTCGCATTTTATGCTTTAAATGTATTTAACCAGTGGGTGCTTAGCATTGTTTGACATTCGATGAAGATGAATCTTGATGGCTTTGGTTTTTATTATCATTCCGTTGTTAATATTTTTGAAAGATGAACTTTGGTCCAAAGTGCCCAGGGCTTAAACATAACTGGTTATACCGAAGTACACGTCTCCGGATTCCAGAATTTGCAGCCCTGGTCCGGAATTTCCTCAATCACTGAAGGCCGTGAAAGATTATTTACAAAATTCCTTCGGCGTGACAAATTTGATTTTATTTACTTCAAAATTCATTTTAGTTTCCATCTTCAACCTCTGACAGATAGGTAGTTTATAGTTTATGGGTCTCTATTGTTCAGTCTCTTTTGCCGTATTTACATGAATTAAAATTGATTGCAGATTGACCACATGGACAACTTCAATCAAAATGTTGTTCAACTTTCTCCTATGCACTGTTTTGAGAGCCCTCTAATTTTCTACCTCTTTGGTAGTAAAGCAAAACTGATCTACCTCTGAACCGCAAATCAAAGTTGTCACAAAATGGATCAATGTTTGTGTTCTAAATCCGTAAGTAAAACAATTTTGGTTGGAAAAATTAGGCTGACAATCACGGACACGGGCACTCCGGTAAACAGCTATAGGCTGAAAACCCTTTGCAACTGCTTATCAATTATTATGCTATTTAGTTCCCCTGCGTTTCTTTACTACACACTGCACATAATTTCAGTTAAATTTAGTAAGCAAGTCAAAAGGAAAAATAAATTGATTCGAAATCCAAAGACATTAAATTATGAAATGATACATGATGATCAAGATATTCGTTGAATAATTTTGCTGCCTTAAAAAAGGAAGAACAGTTAATTTACATGATCGCATTGACAATGGTGTTTATTGTAGATTTTCCTGCACATGAAACCAACCAAAAGTAGAATCAAAGACATACATATTACCATAAAATTGTTTGCATAAAAATCGATCAAAATTTAAAAGGTTTAAAAAGAGATGACTCATTTCATAATTTGTTCCCTAAAACAGCGAGAAGACGAGAGTTAATGTTTATAAATGGAAAGTCATAATTTAGTTAAAGAAAAGTCGAAGAAAAGCTGCAAAATATAAGATAGGTATTACAACTTTCTGCAGCCGTACTGGAACAGTGCATGCAATAATATAATCAAAAAGAAAAACTGCTGTGATTTAAATGGTACAAGCTACTTGAAAAATTCAGTTTTACAATCCGTAAACATGATTCTAGATTCTAGATTACCAAATAAATACTAAAAAAATATGTAGTGAGCTACAATAAGTATCTACCTAATCGAAAAGATGGGTAATCGAGAATGTACTGTATCAATTTTGCTAAAAACACAATTCAGAAACACTGGTCTAATACTAGTGGATCTTTACAAAAAGTACATAAAGATTGTAAGAAAACACTACAAGTACCTATTATGTACTAGCTAACTTGTGTATGAACTAGCAAACCCATAGCCATAAAAAGAGTTCCAATGCACTACAATCTACAATGAAATAGTAAGAAAAAAACTACTACTGTAGCCCTTTAAAATGTTACAAGTTAAGCTGTTTAAAATTTTAAAATGTTCAGATTCCCGTTTGCTGAATGATGAACTTCAAACGGAACATGATTCTAGATTATACACCATGAAAGTGAAGTAAACGCCAAACGTCAATATGAGTTTAAAGTTACACAATTTAAAAAGGTCTAACACAAATTGGATTTGTAAAAAGTCAATAATGTCAATGATAAAAGGTAAAAGCAATAATGGTATCCAAGGAAAATTCTACTCATGAATGACTTGCATGCATGGAAAACTCTATGTAGTTAAAATGATGATCATAATTTTCTGCAATCCTAAATTTCAGATAAATGCAAGCAAAACTTGAATCAAGTCATTTTTGTGGATATTTCATACGGAACTCAGGCCTGATTTTACGACTCGAAGGGAAACGGCGTGGTCGTGTGTTTTGGTTATTAGCAGTCAAAGCATTGGCTCCAGTGAAGGACCCTCCGAGACCACCTTGGGCTTGAATGAGACCAAAAAATGGGCCAACGTTTTCTTTTCCAGCAGCTTTAAAAGTTTCAAATTTCAAAATTACTTTCTAAAATTATGAACCGTACACTAGTGGATACATTACTGTTTTTGAGTAATGATTTATTCATAACTTTTAAATAATATATTATGCATTCTTATGCAGTAAAAAACAAGGTAAAAAAAGAGCTGTTTTACAAAAGTAATTAGACACAGCGTCATTATAAATGAGTAATAGCAAATTAGTGAATTAACTAGCCCATCATGTTCTTGAAAATACCTTGATAAAAATTTCCAGCAGTCTCTGAATCACGAGGTTTTTTATTTTCTTTTTGAACAGTGGCAGCTTTCTTCTTCCCAGATCCAGATTTTACAGCAACGGCTTGTCTACCATTGACCAAAATATACCACGTTGTGTTTAAAACTACGTCCTAATGACGATTCCATGGATTGCTGCATTCATTAAGAAGTTGATCAATTTCATTCATGGAGAAGGAAAAATCAGGAGAATACTGTTCACCTCCTCCGTTTTTTGCTTCAAGTTGATGAATGAAAGCATCAGAAGTCGTTGTCATGTCATTATTTGTATCAGTAGCATTAGGAGGGCACCAGATTTCCGTCAAGGGCTTCGCAAAATTCTATATAATATTGGGAAAAGAAAGAGCAATACATTCATCAATTCATCAATCATTATTGAGTATAAAGTATCAATTTTAAGCATGTTATAACAAGGAACTATAAAAACATGATATAAAAATGACTCCAACTTTAATGCTTTTTACTTTATTCTTTATTTGGCGGTTCAAAAATTTGCTTGATCTAACTTTGAAGAATTTATCAAAATATGAACTACTTGTTATTTTATATTCTACTATGTTGTAAATCCTTTTAGGTAAAAGCTAAAACTTTTGAATGCAAATCACCTTGAAAAACCTCCTGATTCTAATGCACTTCAGAAAAATATCATGAACCATGTAGTATACCTTAAATGTTTTCATTTACGATTTTACATCTGATTCAAATAGCAAAAAGTATAAAATATGATACAAACTGGCAACTCAGGTTCAATTGCATGCCAATCAATAAGATATAATGAACTCATTTTGAACTTTGCACTTACCCAAGGGCCGACTCCAGAAGTCATACTAGTATTCCAATTATCAGGCCAAATCCAGCTCTTTTCTTTCGTCTCTGCTCCCATTGTTAATTGTTGATGAGTGATGATCCTGAAATGACAACAACACAAAAAATCAGATAAATTGATGATCTTTTGTTGAACGTACGATAACAAATGTCTAGTTATCCAAATGCAAACAAGTTTTTCATGTTCTCAGGGATCCTGAACAATTTGTATACTTAATATCTTAATATGTACATATTTACATTTACATTTCAATTTGAAGCAAATAAGCATAAAAATACAACATCAAAAATTCAGTCATTTGTAAGAGCATAAGTATTTGATATGTACATGGTGTTTCCATAGTAACAGCCGGTATGTACGATCTACGGCTTTTGTTCTTTCAAATGGATCAATTATGAAGTGATTGCACTAGAATACACTAAAAGGTATATTTTTACACCATCTCCAAGTATTAAATAATATATGAATACAAAAGGATTGTAAGTTGTAGAGAGACAGCGAGTGTTATTGTCAGCAAAAATTAAAAAAATTACAAAAAATGCGATTTACAATCTACAAGATTTTAAAGTTCTTATATAAATATAATTGACATTGTGTTACCTGAATACTAGTCCAAGAGAATTCCCAGCCTCAGTACTGCAGCAAAAATGACAAAATTTCGAAATGATAAATAATATTTTACTCTTTTTTTTAAGCGAGACGAATTGTGAAATGAGAAATGAGCGATAGACAAAAGGCCTTTGAAATGTTTACTTTGACGCGGTGACTTTCCCTCCGACCAATCTTGATGATTCAACGGCAAAAACGTCTAAGAAAATCTCTCTCTCTCTCTCGGTTTTCGACGGGGTTAAACTGGACATGCATTACTGCATTAAAATGTCAATATTTGACATTTCGACAGTATTTACTGACAACTCCTCTATTCATTTCATGTCATGTATGCATTTACAATTTACAATCTACAATCATACATGTATGTAAAAACAAATAGCCTAGAACACAAAGCAGTTTTTATTTTGATTTCAAAGATCTTTGAATCTATTAGACTCTATTCTAGCAGCTAGCAGCTAAAATAAAGTCTGGAGAGCCAGCTTCAGTTTCAAGTTAAATGCAGAGACTACATACTTACTGTCTGTTTTTCATGAAATGGTGATTCAAATTTTACTTTCACCATCTGTTATCATGGAGAAAGTAAAATTTGGATCACCATTTAATGAAAAACAGCACTTTTTGCGCATTGTTAATGCAATTACTTGCAAGTACTTTATTCTTGGTTATTTCTGCAGTACATACACATTTAGTCACTTACATACACAGTTAGTAAGCTAGCTTTGACAGTGACTAATTGTAAGTACCGGTGTCACAGTTCTTAAATTAAGCTAAAGTAAATACACGAATTCATTCGTGCAAAAATGAATTTTATTTTAGCAGCTGAGAAACAAATTTATTGTAAAAAGGTGAAATCAAAATCCGGTGTTTTCGATACTCTTTGATGAAACAGGAACACTAGTTAGTGGTAACTGGTAACACAATCATAATTTGCAAATATCTACTAATTGGCTTAAATGTCAAAGTTTGACAGTCAAACTATTACTGATTGTCAGGAGAAAACGGTTTTTTGCAGTTGAGAAAAGATTAAAGTACAAATTCATAATTGATTTCCATAACAAAATAAAATATAGGTAAATATAAAATATTATAAAATAAATTAATAAATAAATTATAAATTATTGTAGAGTGGTACATGCAGCGAGTGATGATAGTACAGTTGTAGAAATGAGGTTGGGTAAACTAAAGCAGTTGACCACAGCAACTTTTAATACGACTTGTAGTCGTAAGCATCTGGTTCATAATAATTGGGTCGAAAAATCACGTATTCCTTAATCGGACTGAGCATCTCTTGGATTTCTGCATAAAAGACAATAGACAAAACACAAGGATTAGTTTACAAAATATACTCCATACTCGCTTACTTTTAACAAGAACTTTAAGAGTGAGTAAACATGAGAGATTTTTCTCGAGAATACTAAAGTCTTATCAAAGTGGCATCAAATGTTTCATTATTTTATTTTTTTATTCAAAATAAAATAATGAAACTTGAGCGGGTTGAGTCAAATGCGTACACTTATTATCTCCATGGCAACGTCGAATTCGAAATGTATGTACAAACACGTTTGATTATTATAATTAATATCATTTAGTTTTGTGAAACTTACTGTCATTCTCTTCGTCATCCCAAGGAATAGCACAGGTCACTTTGAGATCAGGCAGACACTGAAAGCCATAAAACGGGGTCACATGTGAAAAGAGGGCGAGCTTACTGGTTATAAAAACCTTGCTGTGGAAAATCAAAGTAAGCTCCTTTAACTCTGTAAAAAGTAAAAATTCAAACCATCAATTATTAATCAATAATCGAGACACACTTTGAAAAACATTCCTAAACCAATTTATCACGTCTCAACATAATTTGCTGTCATTAGATATCTCAAAATTTGCCACAAACAGTTCAAAAAAGTTGTCGTAAACCTAAACTTTAAGAAACAATATTTAATGTCAAACCTTTCATTGATGATATCGCCAAGTTTTCTTGGCAAATCTTCATATCAATGGTCAACTTTTCCTTGTGACTTCTCAAATCGTTGCATTTTACAGAAGAGATTCCCGTAAAAACGGAATCAAGATAATATTGATTATAATTTGAATTATATTCCAAGACTCCGGTTAAACCCACCTTCAATTTGAGACTGATCAACTTGGGCCACATCCATAAAATATGAGGCAGAACCTTATCTAGCCAGCGAATGCTGATGTTGATGGACAAGCTGGTGACATCTGGGAAAATTCTTGAAATTGTCTCCAGCGCAAAAAAATCCTCAAAGACATGGAATTTCAAGTTAAGGGCCGTCACTCCCTTGAAATAACGAGAAAAAAAGACATCTACTGGAAAGAGCTCCAAAAACTCGGGTAGTGTACAATGAGTACTATGAAGAGTCACCTCGGTCAAATTCGGGAATATCTTGCGAGGATCAAAGTTCACACCAAAAAACTTGACTGCTTTTGCTTTCCGAAACATGTTGCTGTTATTCCCCCAGCTGCAGAAACGAAGCTTCTTGACAGCTTTCATCTCTGGATACACCAAAACGTGGGGACAGAGCAAAGGCTCAATCATGAGATACTCCAAAGTATTTTGAGTATTCCATAATACGCTGGACAAGCTTCTACAGCAGCTCTCCCACAAGCTCTTTGAACTACTTGCTGGCAAATTTCTGAGTCGCAGATGCAACATCTGCAATCCTAATCTTGGACTGGCTCTCGCCAACTGAGACAATTCTCGACGAATATTCAGGATAGACGAGCTGGATACGTCAACAGTTTTAATAATGCCAAGATTGAGGTTGTTATCCAAGCTCAAAATGTCAACACAGTCAAGGGGATATCCATGGACGGCTCTAAGGTTCGGCATGATTTGAACAAGATCCTCCAGAAATCTCCGGTAAAAATTGGATGATGGGAACGGACGATGGCCAAGGACGACGGTTCGAACTTGTGGGAGCAAAATCGATACATTCCATCGCTCGTTGCGTCGTTGCCACTCATGAGGAAACATGTCAAAAGTCAAACCGGCTAGATTTGGAAGCTTCCCTAGCATTCCTTGAAGGTCGGGTAGCGATATTTTACCACCAGAATTAACCAAATGCAAGTGACAGATAGCATTTGCAAATTTAGTCAAAAACATTTCCAAATATTCTGATGACAAACTGAGAGTGAGCCAAATCTCATGGCCTCTTTCAGATTTCTCTAGATTAAACAAAAGTTCCAAACTAGTCTGAAATTTATACTGGATTTTTTTCTCTTGAATAGTCTTTGCCATGGTGATCTCCTTGTTTCTCGCGATGATTGACAAAATGGGATGTTGGTAAATTGCATGTTCTGTTTCAGTTGACCAGAGAGGCAAGTCAACAGAATGACAGGTCAGGAGGTCATTGTAAGGGAGAAATTTGAAAATGTTCTGCAACACCTGAAATTTTCAACAAATAGAAACTATAATGTAAATTACCACTTGAAAGTTTGGGATTTTACTGTCAAGCTTGAAATATTTAATTTTTTGGACGAATCATTGAATAAAAACGCTGAAAAATTTTAAATTCTATATGAATAGTTATTAGTTATTAGATTAAGCAGCATAAGTAAAATTCCATTTTTTTTGAAGTACACGAGTACTTTTTGAAAAATTGATTGTAAAATAAGATCATGTTTTGAAACAGCTTTGGTCAAAAGTCAAAAATATTTTATCAATTTTTATAAAATTCCCATCGAATTCTGATGAAACCATAGAAATCTCATCAAAATTTCTTGAAATTATGATATTTATGACTGTGTACGTTGTACATATTATATGTAAGCTGTAAACAGAATAATTAGCTATTAAACTTAACCACAGTATTTTGCAGAGCCTTTTCAACTGGGGATGGATTGAAGGTTGACTGGTTCTCATTATAACTGTTCTTTTCTTCTTGTGTTTCATCCTTCTTCGCTCTTTTGACCAGTGATGGTGAGACTGACCCTTTCACAGGTTTCCAGCTACTCGCAATATAACTTTTTACTGCCATATCCTATGAGCAAAAATAATTTACAAGTGTAAAATAAGAATGAAGTAAGTAAATAATAAATAATAACAACACTG
The DNA here is from genome assembly GCA_034698285.1 of Sminthurinus bimaculatus. NCBI lineage: Eukaryota > Metazoa > Arthropoda > Collembola > Symphypleona > Katiannidae > Sminthurinus > Sminthurinus bimaculatus. The sequence goes on from JAQIVE010007620.1 coordinate 9,434, forward strand.
CACATAATACGTTTGTGCCCCACACATAGTATGCAGTATAAAACATAAAACTTTGCTTATGAATGCTTACAGAATGAAACAGCTTGATTCATGAATGATTAACAATAAGTACACTATCACAATAAAATAATCTAAATTAACCTCTCTTTTCTAGCCGGATCACTTTCTCTTCACCTTTTAAAATTTCAAATGTAGAATGGTAGTTGATGATTTGATTGCCGATAATTGATAACCTTAAAGACTTGAAGATAAAATAAGAAAGAAAATCAAAAAATTAGCAGCTGATGTAATTAAGGAATCAAGAAACATAGGTGCATAGTGCATTATGTAATTTCATACTTTTACAACACTTCTGGTTAAAGTATTCAAGTATTCGAAAACATATTAATTTATTGACATTTTGACATTTTCAATCCATAATCCATACAACATACATAATTACTAAATATACAATGAAACTAATAAAATATTTCAACTCACCAGAGCAATAAAGAATTTTAGAAAAACGTGACTTTTATTTTTCAACAAGATCTTTGATCTTTGAAACGAGGAATGTTTGTGAATTTTGATTTTTGATTATGATGGCTATGAATTTCCAAGTTATTCTGCATGCACTTTTAAAGATGAAACGTACCAATTCCGTCGTTTTTGCTTTTTTCCTTACAATTAACTAAAGTTAAAAGTTTTATCTTAATTAAGTAACTAAAACAATAAAACTGTAAAAGACAGGAAAATGGAAAACTTTTCCAACAAAACCAGAAAAATGTACACGTCAAGGTTGAAGGTTGCACGTGCAACATGCAATGACAGGAGAGACC
>JAQIVE010007621.1:0-10250 GCA_034698285.1 Sminthurinus bimaculatus
ACGGGACGGGACTGAGAAAGTCCGGAACCGGGACGGAACGGATTCGTAAAGTCAGTCCCGTGCTCACCTCTGATACATACACATCATGTAAAAGACTAGATTAACTATGCATGATAGTCAACGTCTCTTTACACATTTCATTACATTTTGGATATGGACAGATAAATGAAATATTCTGCAAATGCTTCATATCATAGAGATAACTACAGTCTGTCCAGATAAAAAGTAGAGCTGAACTGACTTCTTGTGTCAGATACTCAAGCCGAGAGAGTTGTTGCACAAATACAGACTATTTCCTGGTCCAGCATGTACTTTGTACTATGCATGAGTATCTAGAGAGAAGCTGTGTGTGAGCTCAGACGAAAGAAAAATATCAAAAACCTACTCTCATTTCCAATTTGAATTGATGTTCATTCATAAAAATTAAGTATTTTAATATGTGTAAGCATTCTTTGTTATCTCTAATCCCCGAAATTTCAGCCCTTAATGGCGTAAAAAATGACCATTTAATTTTTAATTCTTTGTGAGAAACTCAAAGAAACGACATAAAACCAGCAAGATAGTTAACTTAAATTCAATGTTTGATTATATGTTTTGTTTATATATTTATATTTTCACAATATAAAATAACCTATTTCATTTGCATAATGTATTCATGTTTCAAAATTAAAATCGGTTAAGCATTGATTTGATTGCGTAACAATAGTCAACTTTTATCATGACACTCGGATCCTGGAGTCAGTTGGCTGTTATTAAGCAATACAAAGAGCCTGTCTGTGTGAAAAAATTCTCTCAGTTAGCTGGCACGAGAATTGAGTTCTACTTTTTGCCTGGACAGACTGTATATGGTCACAAACATATGCACACTTTTGTCTTTCGTCATGAAATTACAGACTGCTCAGCTTGAATTTGTCAGTACAATGCTCACGTCGTCTCACTCTCTCTGCATTTCTCTAGGCCCCACAAGCAAATATACAAAATTTTCGAGTCTGCAATAATAAATTAAAATAGTGAAACTGAAGGAGAGGCAGAGATGTGTTGTAGAAACCGAAACATAAAAACATATTCACACATGCTCACATATATTCTCCAGTGGGGAAAAGCCGTAAATTTTGATTAGCTAGCTTTATGGAGCTCGAATTTCCTTTCCTTCACTCACTCTTTATTTTGTACTTTCATTTCATTCCTCTTATTCTTCTTCTTTTACTTATAAGAGCTCCATCTCTATATAAGTATGCATGTATACATGTGCTCCTGTATCTGCTACCCTCTATTCATCTCCTTTTTCGCATTTATTTTCTTATTCTTTTACATGGCCTTCTTCTCTTCTTCTATTTCTACTTTTGCTTCTTATTTTTTGCCTTTGCTTTTAGAATAAGCTCATGCTCGTCTTCAAAAACTGAACAAGTGAACGCGAGGCAGCGAGTAGTTATAGCATGAATACGGGCCCGCACCATAATAACAATGACAAGAGAGCTTCTACACGCCAGGAGTTTCCAAGACTAGAACTAAACCAAACCAAGAGCAAAAGAGAGAAAGAGAGGGAGAGCAAAAGATATAATGTTGAGACAGACGCAGTATCGTCTTCCAGAAGATTTGGAGTTGTCCTCCGCGTCGTTTCATTTACTTTTCTCCTTTTTATACGTGGACTCATAAACGCAGAGCAGAGAGCATAGAAAAACTACCACTAGCATCGCTGAACGACACTACACATCTTCCAGCCTACTCCAGACTCTCCACCACGACAAACTACACTGGCGCTATATACACGAGTGTATAAAAACATCAAGTAACCTTTCATCCATCCAACAGAGAGGAGAAGTAAAAGCCTATCTTAATACATAAGCACTAAGCACATAGGATTATACTTTCTCTCAGTGATTTTACTTCGATGTGGCTTCTTCTTTTGCTAACTGCACGACAAAACATGAAATCTGTGAAACAGTTTTTGCCATCTCTATTCATACTACTGTCTTCATTACGTGCTTGTTTTGTGCTTGTACTTTTGCTCCTAGGGTCATACAGTATAATAATTATTATTATCATTATTATTTTTCCTGGGAAAAACAGAAGGGGCAGTGAACGGACTGAAAGCAAAATAGGAGAATTTAAAATAAACATGAAGATATAGACCCCTTGTGTAGTCAGACCATTTGTGTGCAGCCAAAGATGTAGCAGCACCCCTATTAAATATTAATCTACCATCTTTTCACATATTCATATTATATAAAACCCCAGTATTGTATCTAGAATGAATACTTTAAAATACCTTTGCACGATTTTACACGAAATTCGCTCCTGATGTACATACACTACATATACATAATGCGCAAGTACAGAATTGAGATACATCTCGGCAATTTACATTTAGTTTACTGTTTCGTTTATATACCTTTCAACTACTATGTACTATGAGCGTACACATTTATATGCTTACCTCTATAGTAACTCATATGAAGCTTATTATATACATACTACATACAGTGTTTCTTAGTGAGAATGGAAACGCATGAAAATCCTTTTCTGTTACTCCCTCTACTTTACGACGTGATTCCCTTGAAGCAGGAACGTTAGTAAAGGTTTATCTTTACGTTGGAGTTATTTGTTTCGGAACAAGTTGCGTCACAGTACAACGCGAGAACAATAAGTATAAGTACACCGAAAATATGCATAACCTCTATATTAAGGAAGGACACGTATGACAGCTCACACATGGAAACATAAACAGGAATGATAGCAGCAACAACTTCAACAACAAAAGGAAACAACAACAAATGTATAGCTTTGGAGTTTCTTAGTCTGATTTGTTTTCTCATTTGTGTCCTCTTTTTTACCACTCACAGATTACAACATAAAACATGCAATACATGAGCGTTTTCCAACATTAATTGACAATACTTGAGGCATTGAATAAAATTTAAAATTTAACAAGATGCTTGTATATTACATTCGTCCGCCGAATGAGATGTAGACAACTTTATCCTATTAATTCGTTTATAATAAATTACTCGAGGCAAAGTCTTAATGCAGAAATTTTGTAATCACTCACTGAAATATTATGCATAAAATCCGGCATACAACATCACGCTGAAGTATAAATGGATATATGCATGACATTAGAAGAGAGTCGTAGAAGTAGATATAGTTTGCAAGTTAAAAGAATTACACGTATAAATGTTATTATATTCTTGATTCGTGTATCATCCTCATATCATAGTCTCAGTGAAATACATAGACGACAGCACGAAAGAAAACCGCAAATGAGTTGGCCTTCTTCATCTTCTTCTGTTTCCTTGGCACAAACTTAATTACCTTTTCTCGGGAGTCGAGCCAAAGCTAAAGTGAGAGAGAGAGAGAGAGAGAGAGAGAGAGGGAGAGAGAGAGAGAGAGGAAAATAGACGACTGAAAAAAAGAGCGCGAGTGGAGAAGACGACAAATATGTCTCGGCAACACAAGATCTGAAGCACATCAGAGCGTCTTCCAAATTTTTATATTTCACTCTGCTCGCCCAAGCAGACAGCGTTGGAAATCCTTGTTTTTGTTTGAAAAGCGTGTATTCTTCTTTAATCTCAGTACGTGATATCTCCTTTTGGTTGTACTACAATCTGGTTATTCTGTGTCGCCAAAACAAAGGCAACAACAAATACAAACACAACGAGAACAGAAAGAAAGACAGGCATGGGAAGAGAAGGTAACATCTTCTCTTCTCTGCTAACTCCCCCCCCCTCTCTCTATTATTTTCACAAGGAAAAACGCACGAAAAACAATGAAAAGTATGGAGAAGAATCTCTTTTTATGTATAAGTATAAATGTTTCCATGTGTACAACCGACATGTATACGTATTGCACTGCATGTATGTGTAATGTGTACTATGTTTTGAGATGCGGTTTTGTATATTTTCCTCCATTTATATTTTAGGAATCAGAACATTCATATACTTAATTCCAATGCCGTTTTCTTTACTACTATGTATGTAAACCATATCGAATCTAAGATGGTACCTCCTCAAGTAACAAAAGTGCGGCGGCGGGTATATGAAACAAAATAACAATTATAATAAAGGCAAAACGCGAACAAAATCAGATAAACCCCATTTAGTTATAAAAAATATCTGCTTTCTCATCAATCATGCGTTTTTATAATGGTTTAATGTAGAACAGATACGAGATTTCCCTTTAAACCATCTCTGGCACTACCATTTTGAGCCATGCTTTACTGTATAAGTGTACACGCAAAGTGTTAATCGAATGATTGAATGAACCGTTTTAGGGAGCGAGCGAAGCGAGCTTCCCTTATTCTATCATGTTGTCTGTCCGTCTGTTCTTTTCGTGGTTTCTCCGGAACTTGTGGTCCGATTGACATGGGGTCTTTTTTGTTATTATGTAAATACGTTTCCGCAGGCGGGAAAGGAATTTGGTTGAATTCTGATAAAAGGGGGCAGAGCTACGCCCCCCTTTTCAAAGAAGGTCATGGCTTTTCATAGTATTTGTCTGCTCTTTTGACGATAATGTGCGAACGGATTGACCAAATCACATGCGGTTTTCGTTCTTGAGGCGGTTATTGCAATACCCAACTACATATTGTTGACCCTGAGGTAAAGGGGGTGGAGCTAGACCTTCCCCCCATACAACTCAAATTAAAACAATAGTAGAGTCTAAGTATATTGCTCAACTACCGCCTTGCAATTTTACATGTTTTTGACCCTTGACCTCTAGAGATCAACTTGGGGCAACGTGAGATTTTTATAGGAATGGCTTCGAATATGCAGGGAAATTTGTTTTCCATGTGAACATTCAGGCGGACGGGTGGATTTTTTTATAAAACGCGATTTTTCGATCTCATTACTTCTGCTCGCTCCCTTGCTCGGTACTCATGTACCCATGTTTATTAATTTTCCCTGCCGTTTTTTCACAGCGTAATACATTTCCTTAATTACTATAAATCAACCAGTAAATAACATCCCGATCCGTTCAAAAATTGTACTTCTCATCGTCGATTTCTCTGCAGCTATACCATCAATAGGCAGTTAATTACAAAATTATGGTATTATGTGAAGCAACAAGCTGCCGGACGTCTAACATACATCATACGTAATTTCAAAACAAGATCCTTTTGGCCTGGATTTAACCCGTTTGAATTAAAGAAAGTTTTTCATGGGCCAATAGCACAATTGTATTTGGAATAAAATCATGCAAATGCAAGATTGCCGTGAATCCTCTACAACGAGGCTCCCGAGGGTAAAATATGCCGTAAATACGTAATAATAATTACAGAATTAGTTGGCAATTATCCAACCGCAAGTTCCCTTCCTTCCAAACCACTGAAAACCTTCCAACTAAAAGCAATAGAATCACAAACAGAAGCAGCAAGTGCAAGTAGCAAAATGAGTGGTGGATTTTATATACTGCAGAGAGTTAGGTTAGAGTGACAAGGAATTTTACGTTATGTAAGTTGAAAAAATAAATTACTTAATTCAACTTTTGGAAAGAGCGAGAAAGAAAGTAAGAGAGACAGGAATAAAACGTTATTATTATGGACCTGTGCATAAGCATTTAATCTAAAATACACAAAACCTTCAACACTGTAAAGCGTCGAAAGTGGTCTTCGTTATGGATGAATGGATGGATATTGATGGACATTTGGAAACATAAACACATAAGTATGCACAAGTGAAAATTGTGGAACTTTTCCAAGTTTCAGGCCATATACCTGGTAAGTACCAAAGAAACAAATTGTCAAAGAATATAAGCAGCACTTGGATAAATGTTGGACGTGATAATTCATTGTATAACTACCTAATACGCAATATGCAAACTCACACGTGTCATCCTGGACTTGACTAGGCAATACTTACATACATACATGCCTACATAATATTAGAACCTATACTCCATAACCTCAACCTGTAAAAATATTTTCTGAGATGGACACTTTTTTATTTCCCGGTTGAAATCAGACAGCTAATATAGCTGTTTAACGAAATTCGGTCGTCAAAACTTTTATATTTTGTCGCATTTTAGCACGGTGCTGGGAAACTACATCATTGAACACATAAATTAATCTATTGGATACTTGTGAACATATAAAATTCGTAAACTGAGAGCTGAACTATGTACCCATATTATATAGACAGTTAAATACTTAATGTATGTATATCTTATAGGGTGAGTCTTTTCTTGCCTACAAAAGTCCTTTTTTGCCTACCAAATAGGATTAATTATTTTTATTTTTTAACCTACATGAAATATTCTTTTGCCTCCAGAAGTACTTTTTTTGCCTACAAAGTATAGACATAAGGAATTTCTTGTTATTACAGGTTTGAAGTTAAAAAGACGATACTCAAAAGTTGATCTTTTGATAGTCAGTGGTCACCAGCTTTGGTCACCACTGACTGATTTGCCGATTTGTGGTCAGCTGACGCTAAAATCATGATCTGGATTATTTTTTAATCTAAAATGTCCAATCTCACGTCATTTTTTTTTTTGACCCTGTCGTGATCATAAGGTTTGTCTTTGTTGTTTGACCGATTTTTTGAAAACGGACAACGGATCTAGAACCCCCGGGGTCGAATTAGTCTAACTGAGGTACAAAAGAGGATGTGGGAAAACAATTTGGCCAGGAAGTGAGTTCTCTGCACTAGTCGACCCCAGTCGAGGACGGGATATCTGGTCCACAACTCAATCTTAACTCTTGATTGTTGCAACGTTTTAATTTTTATGATACATGACTACTTTTATCTATTAAATCATGCTACTAAATTGATCGCTTTCAAAAAACGTTTTACTTTGTAGGCAAAATGTTTTAATTTTGTACGCAATTTATGGGAGTTTTTTTTGTAGGTTAAAAAATAAAATTAATTAGTCCTATTTTGTAGGCAAAAAAAGGGCTTTTGTAGGTAAAAAAAGGTTTTTCCTATCTTATATATTTACTACTAATGTTTTCATAAAATCTCTCATTGTACATTGATATGAATACACAATTCATCGTCAATGCTCAATAAATTGGTAATACCTTTGAATACTTATTTTAATGACATCTCAGTGCAATAAAAACATTTATGAATGTTGATCAAGAAACAAGAAGGAGAGGAAAAATAGTAACGAAAAGGATGGAAAGGGAAGTAAAAACGAAAGAAACCATGGCTACATCCTTTACTGAGCAAAATATTATTTTTAATCTTCATCACGTGAAATTTCCTGCCAGTCGTCATCGCCTATGCCGGCGAAGTGAATTTTTGTGGTCTCACATTACTATGCTGTTTTTTGTATTATTTAGGGAATGTTACGGGTAATGGGTAATGTTTTTATTCATTTTTTAATAAAAGAAATGAAGGCTATTAGAAATAAGTAAATAATAACACGGTACATACGCTCCTTGTGTTTACTTGCAGGTACCTGACGCTACGTTCATTTCACTCCACTCTACATTCCATTACACATGTTTCATGCAGAAGCAACAAGGACACACAGTGGGCCGTTCCCACAAAAAAATATACATATATGCGAGAGTACGTAGATCAAAACGATCGATTTCACTTCAAAGTTTCGGGTTTTTTTATATCCACATGCCTGCCAAGAACGAAATAGCAAGAAAAAAAGCGAGCAAAGGAATGGAGTACGTTCACTCACTAAATCCACATGTAACTAAGTTACATTCACAGTAAACTATCAGGAGCGTATATCCACTTTCTCTGTTTCCCCTTCACTCTGCACCTTCTACTACTTGTTTATTTTCTTCTTCATGACCGTCCTTAAGTAAATCCCAGAGTTTTCTGTCAACTGTGTGTGTGAGAGAAAGAGAGAGAGAGAGAGAGAGAGAGAGACAAAGAAACAGTAGAATTCCCAACTCCAACTTCAACTACATAGGCGCATATAGCAACTACTTAATACCAACGACTTGACGAGCTTGACAATTTGCTGCTGATCGAATCGCGCAAAGTAGATAAAATGCAACTAATTGTTAACGCCAACATAAATACAGACATACTCATATGAGGGTGATGAATATAATCTCTTCTTATTATGATAAATCATTATTATTACTTATGCATAGCTTAGCTACACATACTTTCCTTGTGCATTATAGTATACAATACAGTATATTAGTCATCATACCACATCCACACCAGGAATTTTAAATGGCATTAGCAGCATGTCTAATAAATAAAATACACGGTGAATAAACCGTTGGACCTGCATAATTCAGATGTTACATTTTTCATCCTTCGTCTATCTGTTTAAAAAATTTGTTTAAATGTCTCTCTCCGACCGTAAAGACTTTTGCGAGCGTGATACATCTATTCTTTTTCAAAAGGTTTTACTAGAATCACGTTTGAAAAATGAAAAACGTTTTGTTTGTGTAAGACGATAATATTTGTCAACTCGAGCTTATTGCTATAAGCAAGAAAACCTAAATAAAACTTGTTTCGCCGACCCATTTTCAAAACATCAAGACAAGAAGTCCAAACACGGGTTGCAGTAACCTTATTTCTTGAACCTCAAGAGTTGAATTGACGTTATTTCTTAATGGAAAATAGACACTGCTAAAAACGAAGAGGGTGACAAACAATTATACATAAAGGTAGAGAGTTGCTTGACTTTTGTGACCGTGCTACAAGCCCTTTATTGCAAACATGCAGCAACTATATATCAGTAAAAGACGGAGACAAAGTAATTGGGAAAGAGAAGGATGCAGTAGGATCATTTAGATATAAATCGTATACATATATGTATATGTTTTCTTCTCGATAGTACATGTAAGTGTCTAAGAGTCGTAGTTTGGCTCGATGAGGATTCAGAGATGCTTCAACTGTTGTACCAGTAACAGTTGTCGGAACCATAACTCCCTGTTTAACACACCCGCTGACATCGACAGGACAATACACTTTCGATTCAGCACATAATCTAATCAATTTAGTAACATTCAATCCCTTTCATTAGATTAGAACATTCGATTTATTTTAACAAGACGACATACATTCTTACTCAAGCTCCGCCACCCAACAAAGTATTAACCGTCAGCTTCTCCCCGTCTTTCGCTCTCATCACTTCGATTCTCGGATTTTGCTGACAATTACGATAGAGTTTTGTATGGCTATTATGTACGAACATATCGGAACGCTTTGAATACACGTCCAGTAATATTACATACACGGGTTACGTCTTTTTTTTCTAAAGAACGGGCGTAACAGGTAATGTAGCATCAAAAAATAAATCTCTGTTAGTAGCATTAACGAGAGGTTAAAGAATTTATACTGCACTGTTCTCAAACTCCCAGGAAATACCCATACTATATGCTTAAAAACTACGGATGAATAATATATTTATAGAGGTTTGTTTGTTTTACGAAATATACTACGTGAATATATCGTAGATGACAAGATTTTCGAAGTTTACGAGGTAGAATCAAACTTTTTTATTCTTTTGTTCTCAGGTCTCTTAGATACATGAGTACTTAGTACCTAGATACATAAGAAAACGTGTAATATGTAATACAGTCAAGTTCAATTTAGTTCAGCACCGAGAAATCTTTAAGTATTCAACGTGAAAATACAAGAAGACCTAAAGCGGGAGAAAGGTACAGAGAGAGAGAGAGAGAGAGATAGAAAGCGATGTGAGCATGACAAAAAAACTTTCTTCTTGAATGAAGATTAAAAACAATTTTGTCTTATGGATTTATCTCGTCATGGGAAAAAATGTAAAGCGCGTACAATGTCTTCCAACCATTATAAGTACATGTTATGTATGTACTATACACAAAATTACCTCAATGTAGACTAGGAATTAAGTAGGCATGTATTCCTTTTGACTTTTTAATAAATCTTTCCCCATGCGAGTCTCACTTTCTCAGTTTCTTCCAGCAACTTTTCGTATCTTTCCATAAGCTTACTAGTTATATTACGTCACTGTCAGATGGGATGGGGTATCCGTTTTTTTTGATAATATGATTCAATTACTCATCATGATGAGCTAAATATTGTAACTTTCTGAAAAAGTGAAACAAAGTTTAAGTTCATTCAAATTAAAATGGAAACGTGCAAGATTTAAATTTTTTCTTTTAAAAATTTCAGCTTGTAACATTTTGTCTGACTAAAATCACTCAATTTCAAATTTTCCTGCTCCTACACTCTTTAAATAAATGACAATATGTAATGCATATAATACAGTGGGTGGACAACTAACAAGTTAACAGCAGACAACCATTTTTTAGACGGCTTTTCTAAACCAAATGGGGAAACAGTTTATATCAC
>JAQIVE010007622.1:0-10248 GCA_034698285.1 Sminthurinus bimaculatus
AAAAATCCCTAGAACACCTTCACAAAAACTAGCGGAGCTCAAAGTACGTTGGGGTATTTAAACTTTTGCTTACTACTGTATGTATATTTTAATGACATGTCTCACCCGAGTAACACTACACACACATTCACACACACGTGGTTGGAAATTCCCAATGTGCGTAGGACCATTTCTGTCATGCAGAAAAATGTTTCAGGCTGCACTTTAGTAAGCTCCAGCTACATACACAGGTTAACTAAGAACTACTGACTAACTAAATAATAAGTAACACTTAAAATTTTGAGTAAACCCAGAACGAATACTTAGGAAAAAAACAGCGAGTCAATAAAAAACAAACGATTAATTTCTACAAGAAATAAACGAGAGGTCCAAAAGTTGTTTGAACTTATTAAGTGACAAACCATCGGTTTTAAGCTCCAGTTTAAGGTTATTTCATGTTGTAATAGACTAAAAAAGGATGATTTTTGAAATATTGTCGAGTTTTCTGCGGGTACAACTAAATTGCGAGTGCCAGATGAAGCACCAAAGATAAAATTAGCAGAAATATCAGTTACAAACTTGCAATTTATGGCATTAAAAGCAGAAATAGCATTGAAATCTATCAATCGTTCAGTAACAGTTAACAAGCTCCATTTTCCCCATAAATCAAGATAATTCATATTAATGTTCAGAAATGGACGGCTGTCGCTATTATGTGCGATTCTGTTAATTTTTTGAAATTTGTTGCAAATTTGAGGGTAAAAAGAGGAGCCAAGTAAGGAGTTAGCTTAAGATTGCAGTTTAGAAATATTTGAAGCAGATAAATCTCCCCAGATGGGAAGACAATAATCAATCATAGAGAAGACAAACGAATTGATTAGGATTTCGAAGGTTTCAAATTAAATTTAAAAATCTTTTTAGATGTTGAATGCAAGCGACTGTAGAGGAAACTCGGGAGCATGCATGCTGAAAGTGAGTTTTAAAAGAGAAGGTCGAGTCGAAAAAGACGCCGAGATATTTGAAAGTATCAACTCTCTCTAAGAAGAAGTTAAGAAGTTAGTTTCTCCAAGAAGAATTTTTTGTAAGAGCATAGAGGTTAAAAAACAATTAATGGCTGACGAAATTACGAATCCAAACTTAGTTAATTCATATGCAAGGCTAGGAATTGAAAAATTAATTATTCGTCAGTGGCAAGTTATTTCGTAAATTGGGTGTCATAGCAGTCCTTCCCTTCCCACGCCGAATAAGTTGAGAACATATGTGTCTACATTTACTCCAGTAGTTTTGTCAGCATGTTTAGTTGTGTTGAATCTGCCATTGTGTCTACCCATATAAAGACTGCTCAAATTTAACTTTTCCAAAAAATATTATGATCCCTAAGGCAATTAGAAAAAAATAGTTGGCTGCTCTGAGGTTGGGGGACGACCTTCGAATCAGGTACTGAACATCATGCAAATGTTGCTAATACAGCAAAACATTAGCCAGGAAGAGGTCGGATAAAGGTTGATTGACCAAAATATCAAAAAAATCTGCTGCCAAGTATCCTTTGACTTGGTTTAGGGTTTTGAGATTTTTTTGATGGCTTCAAACGGGTCAAAAAAAATCTTTAACATGACAAGTATTAAAAATTAATTTAAAAAATTAGGGGTGAAAAATCCTTTCACTTGTGACAAAACTTTTTTGTTTCAGGGAATAAGTGACTATAAAAAATCACAGGGCTGCAAAGTAACCCCAGAAAACCGATTCCGCGATAAAACGCATAACATGTGATCATGGGGCTCTAATAAAAAATGGAGACTATCATGGACCCCAGGGTAACAGGAGTCTTTATTTACTTTTTTGTGTTAATGTGTTTTTGAAAAAGTATCTAAAGAAAAAAGAATTTACAAGATAATGCTCAACTTTGAAGTGATTCGGCTTTTTATTCCAGACGTCATAGGTCATACGGTACGAGGAGCATAATAATGTACAAAGAGTGAATTTCACCATATCATTTTCCGCACTCATTTTATTTAACCTGCTTGGTTTCATAAAGTCTCAAACAATATGGAATATAATCGTATATTATTATTCCGACTATATACATATCAGCTAATCGTTAGATATAACGAGGTCAATATTGGCTTGACTTTCTAAACACCATTCCCGAGTCAATAATACTCATGTATTACGATAGAGTTTCGAAATTTTTCGGTCATCGCCATTTACATTACCTAACCTAAGTATGCATGTACAATGTACACATTATGTAAGTATTACTCTCTATTTTTCATTAAATGAGGCTTGAAATTTTACTTTCGCTATACGAATAAATGGCGAAAGCCAAATTTCAAGTCACATTCTTCTGCGGATACAGAGTATATTTGCTCGCAAAAACTTTCGTCCAACTCCCGCTTTTATCGGCCAAAAAAAGGAAAGGACAAAAAGTTTGTTTACCAGCTCTGTGAATTAGGAAAAGAAGGAAAGTCCTTGTACGAGTGATGAGTGATGAAGCAACGACCTCCAATCATGTGGCTCGTGTAGTAATTACGTAAAAACAATGTAAATGACAAAAATAATTGTTGTGCCCAATGTTCTAGATTCCTAGAAGATTTATCCCACTTTCTCCATGACTAGTGCTTAATACTGACCATTCTCAGTTAATTTTTTGATTTTCCCAGTAACAAAGCCCTTAAAATTTCCTTAGCACTGAAAACGGGACTTAACAAAAAAACTATAAATCATGTTGACTTTACAGGAAAGCCGTTTTAGTTTCATGGCCATTGAAATTTGTGCCTTTTTCAACTTTTTCCCCTTGCAATTGCTCAAGACTACTGGGTCAACAAGCATTATTCAGCAGCGGATAAAATGGAGAAAACGACTTTGGTATCGTATGATCCAGCTTCACAAGGTGCAAGTGATCTACTTGTGGGCCCGGCTGATCCAGTCCCTGATTTTCAAGGAAAGGTTTGTATACAGTCACTTTTCCATCCATTTTGTGGCTGCAGGAGGTGGATTGATGCTGACCTACTGGAGTGTTCAGGGGTTCATCGTACACCCGGATCTGCTCTTTGCTATTTTTAATGTCATCGGTCAGTCTCATCAAGGTATTTGTACTATAGATGTCATGCAATAGGTTGCTATAATGAATATGTATATCAAAAAATTGTCATGGATTTTTTTTCTATAGCAGTCCTGTATTAAAAAATCCATCTCTTTTTTAAAATTTTAGAAGTTCCATCTAGAGGACGCAGACTTTCTAGCTATTCCCGACACGAACTAGTGACCTTGGCCTCTCCCTTCTTGATCTTCCCCACGGGGATTGCCTGTGTCATTTTGATCGCTGCGGATCCTAGTCGGATGCAACATCTTTACACGGCGCTGGGAGAATCGTATCAGAACATCTATTCATACATCATCTGCATGAGCCTGGACACAGTTTTGTACTGTACCCTGATTGCCGTCTTTTACTTCTTCCTTCACTTTCAATTCGTCTTTTTTCAAAAGGTCGAGCTCATCATCAACGTTCTGGGGAAACAATTGAGGTAACTGATGATGTACATATGTATTTTACTTTCCGATTTGAATTCCTCTTTTAAATGTGAGCTAAATGTAGGTTTCTGCAGTGCTTTTAATATTTGACTCAATTTTTAGTGAATTGAAAGCACAAAGAAGCGTTTCACCGAAGGAATTTCTCCGCCTGGTTCGTCAAATCCGACAGCTTCAACTCCTCATCCATTTCTTCTGCCTAAGCACCTCCAACATTATCTTCTCGTATAAGATCTTCGCCCTCACCATGACAATTTCTTGCACCTTCTTTGCCATTCGCATAATGCACTCTCATCCGGTGGCCGGGAGCATCAGCTTAGTGCAGGCTGTGGATTTTGCTGTAATCTTTTCGTTCCTGTATGAAAAAGGATTCCTCATTCCAGAACAGATCAAGATCCTAAAAAACAATATTTCCATTCTCCTTACTTCCCAAGATGTTGGGAAAAATCTTTCGGTCGCAGAAAGGAAACGACAGGTTGAAGAAATTCGAAGAATGCTCTGGTCTATACCAAACATCGGAATTCGGGTAAGTAATACCTTTAAAAACGGTTCTTTTGATCTAAATTTTAAAAAAGCTTTTACTGTAACAAGAATAAAATATGTGGCTTTTGTTTTGTAAATTGGATCAGGTTGGATCGTTTCACACGTTGGAGCGAATTTCGACCCCCGACTTTCTTCACTTTATCGTCACACGAATCTGCAACTTACTCGTTACATTCTGAGTACTGAGAGGGACAAATGCTAAATAAAGCAAGGTATTTAGACTGGTGGAGAATATTGGAAAGAATTCTAACAGAGCTTGATAAATAGTTTTACGAAAGTCTGATCAAAATTCAAAAATGTTAAATCACATGAAATTCCCATTAAACGAGACAACATTTTAATTCAATTCACAACAATAAAAAATTCAAACCAAACTAACTGTACAACAGTCAAAATAAAAGGCAGGTGCCCAGACTTTTTTCATTGTATTCATAGAAGATCAATATTTTAGAAAATTGTAGAATTGGAGAAATCGCTGACCTTTGTGCCTGCATGCAAATCCGCAGCATAAAGTTCACAAATTTGAAGTGACAAGTGAACGCCTCCTCATAAATGGTGGAGTCATTATACATAATAATAATGGAGAGAAATAGAGAGAAAGTATTGTATCCTATCAATAATCGTCCATTATGTATTATGTTTAGCATACTTGGTTGCACAAGTAAATCATGTATAATCATAATCATGTATAATATTATCATAAGGATTACATCGGTCCATCGTCCAATACATTCAAGTCAATATTTGTTCGATCATCAAAATACCAATTTTGCGTCCACCGCGCATTTCCGTTATGTAAATTACGTAAACTCAAATTGGTCAACTAATACATATCGTTGCTCCAGTCCATTTAATTGCAGAAAAATTAAATAGACAACTATTGTATTTTTTTGCTGTGGGAGTCAGTTGTTAACCTGACTAGAGAAGCTAAACGGGGCTCGTTTCAGTTGGTGTGTGGATGTTGACCACTGATTTATATGTACATATTGTACATTGTACATACTACATGCTACATAACTGCAGTTACAAAAAAACTTCACTTATAAAAAAACCTACTCATCAGTCATGTTGACTGTAGAGGAGAGTCGCTTTAGTTTCAGAGCGATTGCACTTTGCGCCTTTTTCAACTTTCTTCCCTTGCAAGTGATCAAGAGGTCTGGATCGAGGAGCATTATTGGACAGCGAATAAAATGGAAAAAGCAATGCTGGTATTGCCTGGCTCAACTTCAAAAGATGCAAACGGTCTACTTGTGGGCTCGACTTATTCAGTCCCTGATATTCAAGGAAATGTTTGTGTACAGCCATTTTCCCATTCATTTTGTGGCTGCGGGGGGAGGTCTCATGTTGAGCTACTGGAATAATCAAGGGTTCATTCTGAACCCGGACCTACTATTTGCCATTTTTAATGTCATCGGCCAGAATCATCAAGGTATTTACTTTATCTGTGTCATGAAATTTAGCCGTAATGCAAAAAATATTAAATAATAGATGACGAACGTTTTTGGAACATTTAGAAACTTCATCTCAACGACACCGACTTTCCAGCTACTCCCGACACGAACTGGTGACCTTGGCCCTTCCTTTTTTCTTTATTCCCTCAGGCATTATCTGCATCATTTTTGTAGTCATGGATTCTAGTCGTATGCTCCTTCTGTACACGGCGCTTGGAGAGTCCTACAAGAACACCTATTCTTTCATCATATGCACGAGTCTGGACTCAATTTTCTACTTTCACTTGCTTTCCGCGTTTTACTTCTTTCTTCATTTTCAATTTGCGTTTTTTCAAAAGGTGGAACTCATCATCATCGTCCTGGGGAAAAATTTAGGGTAAGCAATGATGTAGCTCTTAATTTTGGAGAAAATTTATTATATTTTCTACAGTGTTAGATATTATTTATTGTCCTACTGAAAATTTTCCAGCGATTTGAAAACACGCGCAAGCGTTTCTCCGATGGACTTTCTCCAACTAGTTCGACAAGTCCGAGAGCTTCAACTACTCATCCATTTTTTCTGTCTCAGCACCTCCAACATTATCTTTTCGTTCAAGATCTTTGCCCTCACCATGACGATTACTTGTGCATTCTTCGCCATTCGCATAATGCACTCTCATCCAATAGCGGCGGGCATCAGTTATGTTCTGTTTGCAGACTACACCGTCATCTTTTCGCTTTTGTATGAAAAAGGATTTTTCATCCCGCAGCAGATTAATATCTTAAAAAATAATATTTCTGTTATCCTCTCATCACCAGGGGTAGGATCAAATCTGACTTCAGGGAAAAGGAAAAGACAAGTTGAGGAGATTCGGAGAATGCTCTGGTCCATACCAAACATCGGAATTCGGGTGAGTGATGCCGTTAAAAACTTTTCGTTAAATCCTTTTGCTCTGAAATGGTTTATTTACAGCTAAAAATCTTATTTTCTTATTATTATTTTTTTACACTTTTGGATCAGGTTGGATCTTTTCATACTTTAGAGCGAATCTCAACTCCCGACTTTCTCCATTTTATCGTTACTCGAGTCTGCAACTTACTCGTCACATTCTAAACACTGGGACAACTTGTGAAGAATGGTAACATTTTAAACAATGGCACAAAGTTTATATGCATGTTACTCTAAAAAAGGTTTTTTCAAAAAATTTTATAAATTTTCATCCAAATCTCATAAAAAATCACCAAACGTATAGTTAAACCTCATTAAATTGGGCACGGTTTTAATTCGAGGGACAAATTGTCCAGCCCAGCAAAGTAAAAATGTGGAAAAAGGTGACTTTATGTCAATCAATAATTTTATGTCGCGGAGTCGACGAGGAACGAATTAAGCTTATTAATGTCTGTACTGAACCTCTTGTTTACTGTACTAATGAGTTTCTTGTATGCACAGCCTTGTAATAATCTTTATTTGTTTCTCGTGCTTACAATTTTCTGCTTGGATTGTCCCAACACAGTTTCCATGAAAAATGTGTGTCCAATAAATAATAAAATGCCTTTGACACGAAAATATACTCATCTACATATAACGTACTTACACATAAAGGATACTTTTCTTACGAAAGACGACATAAAATCAAAATTTACCTTCTTTTACAATATCATATTTACAATATCATACAATATCGTCATTGTCATCAATATCTGATGTGAGTCGTTGTCGTTTATCAATTTAAAAAGTAGGCGTGTGGTAATTGTGCGTATGCATTTTATCTCGTCAAATAGTTAAAAGACAACATGATATTTCGACCAGCCCCTCAAGAAACTGCGGACTTTGGATTCCCCAAAGATATCCTTGTGGTCTCAGCATCTGCCTTGAATTTCCCAGACAAATCTATCATAGAAAAGTCGTCGTCTCAAGTAAAACCATTGTCTTGGACGATACTGGATCAAAACCAAAATGGGGATAAAAACGGGGGAAATGGCAGCAAATATGTTCAAGTTGAAAACCGCTCGATAAATAAAGCCCTTGAAATGATAATTTTTATCTCAAATTTTGTGGGAACGATTCCCCTAACCTATTCCAAGTCTACGAGGACATTTAAAGTAAATCCAAGGTCAAAAACATTTTGGGTAACGACCATAGCAGCCTGCTGGTTCCTCTTTGTTTGGATCTGGTACTTTCTCCTTTTTGGACTGAGGCGGCCTTTTTACGAAAGCGAGTAAGTAAATACTGCATGAAAAAATTATTTCGAAACTTCTATATGTATGTATGTATAAATATTTAAAAATTATGTTGTATTTTTAGAATGGACAAGCCTCTCATGAAAATGGAGGCGGCGATAAAAAATGACAATGCAACGCAACCCGCGGCCGTGTCCGCCGTCTTTGCTTGCATCCAAATTGCTCAGGTACTCCTTCCTGCCACCCAGGTTTATGGCATCATCATTGGATGGCTTCAGGCGCCAAAACTTGCCAAGTTTCTCAATGACTGGGCTTCATTCGACCTCAAGTTTAGCCGGACCTTCCCAAACTTAAACTACTACGACGAAAAGCACAGGGTCAATATCCGACTTTGGAGCTCAATCTGGTCCTTTTCCTCGGACTGGTTGCTCTACCTGTTCTTTCTTGCCCCATTCTTCTTCACCGGGAGAATGATTCAAATTTTTGATGTGAAGTATGTTTCTAGTTTGGACATTGTTTTTGGATTGTCGACATCCCTCGAACTGTTTAGTCTGGACTTGTTGGATGACGTAAAGACCCTTCTTTTGTACCGGAGTAGTAGGGCTGCTTTTAGAAAAATTCATGCCGGCATCAAATTTACCGTCGAATCTTGTTCAAGCTCTCAGGTGTACATTAACGAAAAGATGGCAAACAAGTGGAAGAGTCTCGTCATCCAGGCCAGGAGTCAGGTTGACCTCCTCAACAAGTATGAAGGACCCACGGAGTTGGCCTTCATCCTGTTTTGCATCATTTTGTTCACCACCTGCTTATTCCTCTTTTTGAACATTTCCTGGGAGAATCGATACACAGTCCCCTTTTGCATCATGTGGGGCACCTTCACCAGTATTCAACTGTTTCGGTTCTACATTAAAGTCACCGGCGCTGAACTTATCACGCACGAGGTATTTTTTTAATCAGGATTTTTAAAAAGTGTATAAATAAAATCCTGAGCATTTTTTTTACTAATTTTGAATTTATTGTAAATAAACAGGAGCAAAAGATTGGGGCATTGCTTACATACGTGGATGTCAACAATAGCGACAGCATCACTTTGGTTCAGGTTTGTATCACTAAAAACGTTTTTTAAAACGTAATTTACGAATTGGTTTCTTTATTAAATCGTACGGTCTGTGGTTATTTCCCTTAGAAAAAAATCCGGCCAAAAAATTTGACGAAATTTTGACACCATTTTCGAAACTTTTATCAATTTTGATCAACTTTTGATGATATTTTCATGAAATTTTGACACTATTTTCGAAAATTTCATTAACTTTGATCAACTTTTGATGATATTTTGATGAAATGCCATAAAAATCTCATCAAAAATTGTCATTTTTGTCAAATCTCATCGAATTTTCATACGATAAGATTTTTTTCTGAGGGTGGTTAGAATTGAAGTACATTAAAAAATGTAATGCTAAAAAAACTTGCCCGTTGTGTCCTTTTATATGCCACAGGTCAAGTTTATTCACGACCTCATATCGGAGAGCCCAACAAGGATTCAGTTTGGAAAATACGTCAAATTTAACAAGGGACTCCTGCTTACCGTGTTCAACCAAGTCGTCACTTACCTCATTGTGATGATGCAGTTTGTTCAATCTTAAAAAAATTCAAGCATAATAATTAATAATAAATACTTGTGCTGACGTTTGAACAAATAAATCTTGGAAAATTCATAAAAAACTGAAAAATTGCAACGTTCGGTCAAACGAGTAGCAAAGGCCAGCAATTTGGGTTCATTTCAGTTTGTCAAGTATGTTGTATGCATCTTATACTATTATACCCAAATTAAAATATTTGTCCGGACGGAAAGAGGACGAGAAGACCGACGACTTGATTGATGACAAAGTGAAGGAAGTTGGGAGTGCTCATTCTCTCCATGGTGTGGAAGGAACCAACTCGAATCACGACATTCTTAAAGCTCGCCACCTCCCTCTTGACCTCAGCCCAGGTCAAGACGTTCTCGCTTGTTGTTTTTATAATTCTAAATGGAATCGAATCCCTGAGGACGAAAAGACGGTGGGCTGTTGTCAGAATTTCCACCTTCAACTCTTCCATTTTATCTGGGATGCCGAACGCTTTTTCATACACAGTGACGTAGACAAAACTGCCCACAGCGGCAAGATAGCCCGTAAACCCGCCAACTTTAGGGTGTCTGCGCGTCAGACGGATGGCGCAGAAGGAGCCGAAAACAGAAAGAAACATGTAGAGAAGTTTGTTGGCGAAGATGCAAACGGGGAACACCCGATTGAAGAGCTTGATTAAAACTATTAGGTGTTTCATTTCCATTACAACCACCCGGATGACCTCACATTTTTCTTCCATGTCCTGGATATTTCCACATCTTTTAGTTTTATTCTGCAGTCCCATCCAGTCAGTCACAGCTCTGCAACAACATGAGTAAATAAAACTAACAAGTAATCATTTTCAGGTGACCTGCCGACTTTGAAACAAGACCTACCCTAGTCGACAGCCCTTATCGAGTAGGTAAAGGACCCGCAAGAATTTCCGTGTTATCTTCAAAAACACGCCGTGGAGAGCCCGCCAA
>JAQIVE010007623.1:0-10246 GCA_034698285.1 Sminthurinus bimaculatus
CGCATGCATAAAATTATAGACCAAAATATCTTACAACCACTATTAGCCGAATCGTAAAAGACTAACTACATACTCAAAAACAGTTTTTGGAGGTCCGGTAAGCTCATATTACCACAACTTTTTCCTTGTTTTTATGCATATATACAATATACATGCATACAATATAGTTCAGTGTATTACCTACAAAAATAAATCTAATTGAGTTATTTTTAACTTGACATTAATTTCTAGTGTTACTTTTCATAACTCATAACCTGCAGACCATGAGCACTTGCAATTATAAAAAGGTCATGATGGCTATGTATTAATGTACAGCGTTTGACATTTGACAGCTGAGATCTTCTAAATATTCATAATCCATCCGTAAATGCAGCATAACATTAATTTATTAAATACATAAAAGGTTGTAGATTACAGTACAGTATAAGTAGTTACAGAGTGTATACTTATTTTTCTTGCCCTTGTTTTATCATGTTTACGAACAGTAAAAAGTTGAACATTAAATGCAAGGAGGGAATCTTCAGCGTTTGCATGGAGAAAATACAAAGTTAACTCTTCACCCGGTTATAGCTACGTATTTCAGTGAGTACAATCACAGAGATACAATCTAAGTGTACATAATCTGTGACGTTATTACTGATAAGTTACGAAGGTTCTGGCACATGAAATGTTGCTCGGTAGGAAGGAAACGAGGAAACGAGCTACAGCTAAATGGTTGTACATTGTACATACAACCATTTAGCTGTAGCTTATTTTCTGCTTACCGAACGACATTTCATGTTCCGAAGTCTTCGTAATCGAACAAATAATGGATAAACATACCGTGCTACATATTACAATATTATGCGTTGAGATATGGGGAAAACGAATTTATTATAAACATGCTTGTCATTGTACGAATGCATATTAATGAAACTTGCTATTTTAGGTCATCCACTTACTGGACTCAATATTTACGATCATGAATCTATGTCCATATGCCGCCTCACCACAAAATCGAAAGCAAAACACGGAACGTCATCCAGACAGGAAAAAAAGCTGACTTCGGGATTAAAATTGCAATCTTGAATGTTTCTACTTTTACTTCTTCCGTCGTGTTAAATATTGAACATAGATCGGACTACCTTTCAAATACATATAGCATTTAGACTATGAGCTCTGGTATTCATTTCTTGGAATTTTGATTCCGCTATAAAAGTTAATTTTTCAATTTGTAACTAAAGCACGACCACTAAAATTTGGTGATCACGGAGTATACGAAGAAGCGGATGAAAAAACCACGTTTTAAATTGCATGTATGCATACAATGTGCATGACATGGCACAACAAACTTAAATTGTTTCTACAACTTTTAGCCAGAAGAAAGCTTTAAATTTCGTTTTCCATAGTAGTTAAAGGTGAAAGCAGAATGAATTTTTTACGGCCCTCCGACTATTTCTTCTGACTTGATGTCGGAAATTTCAGAGAGGGGAAGATATCCAAGCGTCACATTGGGATTTTTGCATTTTACTCATAAAATGCGTACAATACTCTACAAAAATTTTACTTACGTCACGGCGTATGCCTGAAAAAATCATATACAGTTTCTGAAGCTCCGATTTTCCACCGCTTTTTTTCTAAAATTAATTTTTTGTCCTAAAAATGAATAAAAATGAATTTCATTCGGATAAATTTGAAAATATTCCATAAAGAAATGACGTATGCAAAAAAGTTGTATCTTCGTGCATTTGTGTGACGCTCATTTGAACTCAAAATTAGCATATAAAACTTGTTTTTGCTTTGATCATAAGTGTACAGTGTACATATACGATATCAGTTGAAAAGACCGGCAACTAAAACACCGACTTGTTAAAAATACCTACAGTTAAAAACAACGGCACAGCATAGTTTTTGTTCACTAACTACGGTGAGAAAATCACTGCGTTTCTATAAACAATTTTGGTTTTCGTGGGCAAAAGCTGAAAGACTCATTATAATATAGTATATCTTTTCTACGTGAGTCACTATAATCTTTATATCATGCATCCGAACTCTTTTAGCTAATTGGCAGATTGCCCAACTGCTGATAGTTAAATGGAAACGAATTTTCTTTACCATTTAATCAACACCCACCAATATTTTTACAATACCCGGAACACGAATGCGAGTGTCATACATGCCAGTAGGTAAAAACCAGCCCCTAGTTTTCATAACCATCATGAGTAACAGTTGTTAGTTGTTGTAATCAGCAATGTATTGTAGATGGATAACTTAAAACAGAGCGAGAACTACGACCAAGGTTACATTATTTGCTTGATATTTAAATACCAGAATCAAATAACACAATAAGGTAACATGATCCATAACATGCATTGCATTTTAAGCCTCCCATACATAATATGTATACATCTATAATATGATGATGATTAAAACATGTTTTAATCTCGACATCGTTGTCAATCTACTCAAATTGAAGAATAACTTTTGGTAATAGTTATTACGTGTGACTTTTGATACTATATTAGGACTGCCATAAAATTTGAAAGTGCCGTTTTTATCGCCTTGATTGGATTTCCCCTTAGGGCTTCCGTACATAATTTATGATCACTACTGGTAACAATCATTCACATGGTGAAACTTTTTTGTAATTAGTTTCACCCGACAATATTATACTATTTATTAAAACAGCAAATTATTCAATTTTAACGGGGAAATTATACTGTGCATTGTGTAAAAATAACAAATGGTGCATGAATTCAACGCTTGAAATGAAAAACGATGAATTGGTCTGCTACAGCCTCAGAGCCATAAAAATGCTAAGCAAAATAATGATTTTAATAATACACTTTAAAATTAGATGAAGGAGACTGCACGTAGACACGATGACGGATTTCCATATAGAAAAAGGAAAAGTCAAAGTAAAAGCAATACAGGAAAGGCAAAAGGTATCAAAAGTGAATGAAGATAGCATAATAATGAACATAAACAGACAGAGGAGGGAAAGGCAAACATAAATACTAGAAAAACAAAGGGGGAAACACAGAGAAAGAGAGAGAGAGAGAGAAAGAAAGGCGAGGGAGAGAAAAGCGTTGGAACTAAAACAAGAAAATAAGAACACCATTTCAATGTGACTGTTCCTTTCTTTCTCGTCTCTGTATACATGCATATGTGGATGTCAGTGTGGGTGAATGTAGTAACAGCGAGAATCGTAGATCATTGGATCCCAGAAGGCCAAAGCGAGAAAAAGAGAGAGAGAGAGAGAGAGAGAGAGAGAGAAAGAAAAGAAGAGAAGTGTACACATCCCCACATAAAATACCAAGTCGCCTAACATATAATACCCGCATATAAAATGCCCGCTTGAGGAAAAACTCGGTGGCAGTTCAACTCCAAACTGACGGCAAGCTTCAGCTTTTAACCAACCAGATACGGCAGAAGAAAAAGAAGCGAGCAAACCACCATATTATCATATTTTCTCCATTGCTTCTTCATTTTCTCCTTTTCACTCAAGCTAAGCCACAATACTTTCCCATCATACCCCTTACCCCTTACTAACTTAGCTAACTTCTTTTGACCCATTACTTTCTCTCTTTTGTTCACTCCTATCCAGACAAGTATCAGTATCACATTTCTATACAAGCAAAGGCCAGAGTCTTATATAGTATAATAATATCATATAGTAGTTAAAAAAGGTGGCTTGAATGACGACTCAATTTATTCTAGATAAATAGAATTATTATATCTAGTTGGACCATTCATATTTTGAGAAGAACTTGCAGTAACAGCTTCAATTTCCAACTCTATCATTACTGACTCATCGTTATCATCTTGACATATTTACTCAAAGTAAAATAAGAGAAAACGAGTGACAACTTACTACAGACTATATCAGGTACACCCACACATACAAATAAAATTAGGTTAATCGCTCCACGTTTCTGTTTTCGATTCACGATCAAGTTAATCGAGCATAATCACCAACTCCAAGCAGCACAAAATACGATTAATAACTGCACTGTGATTTTTCTGTGTGTTACTTGCAAATTTATATACAGTACATCGGTAAGGGTAAAGTGGTATTGAAAATTTTGAAGATTATCCACTTGTCATTTGTGATTGAAAGATAATTGAAAGATTGAAATTTCAACTCTCACGCTGTGCGTCAAAAGCAATGCATTCTCCGGCTTCTTGGCGTCCAAGCTTTGCCTTGTGCACAGTGGACAAAATTCTTTCAATAGCTTTATTAAGTTCGCTAGTGATTCTGACTGTCCACTTTCCACACTGCGAGTCTCATCTGGCCTCTCTACTCAAAGCCGGTAAGAAAAATATTTCGGCTTTAACTTAACATGTTTTAAAACCTAATCCTCTATTTTAGCTTTTGTTATTATTATTTTATGTGCATTCATTCGGAATTTTTTGCAATGTTTACCTTTCATAAAATTATTGTAAAAAGTGTAAGGTGTTTACAATTTTTTCTGTCTGTGCCATCAATCATTGTCTATGTGAATGACAAATCCTTGATATTAATTATTGCTAATACGTATGAAAGGCTGTAACTAGCTAAATCGGCAGACATTATAGATAGCAAAATCAGGTCACAATTTCTACCATGCGGGACTTGACTCCATCAATTACACATTGCTCATAATTTATGAGCATTTCCCCGATTTAAGCCACGAGATATACGGAGCCATCTCAAAATGGAAAAGGTAAAATAGGAACAAGAATATGTAAATATGCCCTCGTCAAATCTCAAGGTCTCCCTTGCACTTGCACACGTCTAGAGCAAAAGATATGCATAGTCGTTATATAGTTCAAAGATTCATAAATCAAAAGCCAAACAACTCAAAGCTAAAACTTTTTCATGCATCTCGACTATGCCCACTCAATTCAAATTTGCATCCTTATGTACACAGACATAGCTAATAAAACGACGTTGAAAACAAAAGGACATTGCTACTCCCACACGCATACATTTAATATTTATCAATTTTGTATTCTGCATGTAGGTACAATTATTCTTCTTATTTTTACTCATTCCACATTCAAGCAAAATATTATATTGAACTACTCGTTTGGGAACACAAGATAATCACAAAAACGTTGGTAGTGTCTAGAAAGGGATTCGACATTTGGATTTCGAAATGCCCAGTTCAAAACATGAGTTGACTTGACTGTTACTGAAGTGACAATTAAAATTCCTCCGCCCTTCAACTTCAATTCATTAGACGAACCTCAATTTCCACACATCATAATTCCACATGAAATCCAATAAGAAAAGGGTGCAATACGAGAGTAATCGAAATCCGACGTTCATCATATCATATCATATCATGCAATTTTACAACATGTGTGGGGAAGAACAAGTATGATGGAACGGTGTGTTGTATATTATGATTTCGTTCAAGAAATGGAGTCATTGTTGTTCATTGTTATCGAGCGGGACCATAGTCTATAGTATCCATAATATTACATATGTATGTATACTAATTAGACCACATCAAAGGACTGTTTGTCTGCTGAACAGAAAAGAGAAAATTATAGGTCGCCGCTAGAACAGGCATTGGTTTAAATGTGTAAAAACGTACATAATAGTAGGTACTCATGGATAAAATGAAATGACTGGACAAGTTGTAGTTTGACTTGAAGTGCGAGTGGGCCAGTGAAATATATAGTGATTGAAATACTTCAATGACTCAAACATCAAAAAATGGAATCCCCTTTATTGTATTTTTTCAATTTTCGATCCGCGAATGACAAAATAAACAGGAAAAAACATGCAAGTACCTACTACCTACTACCATTACGATTATCATACTCCTTGTATGATATGATGCAATAATACATGGGAGAAAGATGCCAACAGTGGGTGGAAAATCAACGAAAAAGGGAAATATAAATACAATGTTTATATTTGTCGAAGGAAAGTACAAAAAGCACATAGACTGGGGAACGTCAAGTAGTAAAAGGGAGGAAGTAAAGATGAATAAGAATGAATGATGTGTCTAGATCGTTATGCCCAAAAAACTTGCGTCGAGCCATGCGTCATCATACATAGATACAAAGTGTACACAGGTTCAATCAGGCACACACACAAACAGCTAAACAATAAACCATGCGAGATTGCATATTACATGCATCATGTGAAGAGTACATCTATCTACAGAATGCTCAATGTAGACATGCGATATCCATAGAACACATGTTGGACAAAGGGAGGAGGGAGGGAAGACCAACTATGTGTATGTCTACAAATAACTCTCCGTTTTCCACGTTATGACTCCATTTCCAGAAGGAAATGGGGACATCCAGGTGGAAGAACATAAAGTAGTCTGCAAATAGCCCAAGGAACAAATTCTCAAAATATTTTAATTTCTTAATATTATTGCGATTGTTAAACAACAAAATCAGTATTACATAGTTCAACATCGAAATAATATGTTCGATTTGTTTTTTACCATGTTCTATTGCATTAACCTGGATGAAACTGTAACTTTGAGCAAATATGAACAAATCCTTTGGCAGATATGTGATACAGTCTTAACTGTATGCTTATTTTTTTTAATTGATTAAAAATAGGTGATGGACTTCCAAAGCCGCTCCCGCCCTTTCTCAACTACATTCAAGCCAGAGTGTCTCGCGATCCCAGCGTTGGAGTTGCAATAGGTCAGCGGAGTGATAATGACAATTTGGATCTGCCCCTGTCTCACTCATCTCGTGTTAACTACCTGACCAACCCCTTCATGCCATTGAGATTCAGGCCTAATCGCTTTGTAGAATCCCCGAAATTTCATCACTATATCCCTCTCAACGGTGGAATGGGCAGCAACATTGTTAGTAACACTAATCTGGGTGAGGATCCTTCAATTTTCGAGTCTGCCGCCTACAACTCCAACAGGCGGGATGAAGATGACGAGGGAAAGCAAGCTGGTGGGCTGGAATCAGGGTCCAAATCACTTGAATTGGACTCAAACTCCAACTCGGACTTTAACTTGGACTCCTTAATGACTGACTCGGAGAAGGAATCCCCAACTTTTACGCCTCTTATTAGTGCACGTGAGTGAAAATGCCCGAGCTTGTCTTGCATAACACATTTTCTTCTTAAATTTAAAGAGTTTTAGAAAGATCCTTAAAAAAATACACCTTATTTGATACAGTTTTTAGTTTTTCTCTTGATGTTATACCACGTATATTACCCTCATGTATTATCAAGCATGAACTTTGTTAGGTATGTGTATGTAGGATATAAAACAACGAAACAAGGGCCTACACCCTACACCCTAGAAATTCCAGACATGATTCATGTTATATTTGTTGTCTCACATAGTTTTCTTGGTTTTTTCTTGACTCTGAAAGAATTGGCTGGAGAAAAAAAGAAAGAAAGATTCCAGCCTTGTGGAATTTACGCCTTAAACTTGATCGTTGACTTTCCTCCTTCTCCACGTTCACACTCCTATTATTTTATTTTAGACTCTTAACGTTGTACCATAAATATATACGTACATAAATACATTTATACTTCTCCATTACATTGTGATGTTAGAGCTTATACATACATATAGGGCATAAATTGGATTCGATATTCTATCTAACTGTCTGTCTGTCTGTCTGTCTGTATGTGTCTGTGAACAGAAGCTTTAACAAATATGGAAAAGTTCTTTACTCACTTGCAAGAAAACCTGATGGCAATGCAGCAGGACGGAAATTTGGAAATCGGTCAGCCGGAAAGAAGAAGAATGACTTCCGACCAATCATTCGTAAAGAATTCACCACAGGACTCATCTCCGGGTAAGATTCCAACACTCAGATAAGATAGGAAATCATTGATGAACAACTGTGTTTTCACAACTCAAAATTCTACACCGCCAATAATATGCATGAAACAAAATGAACAATGTCAAAACTAAGAAAGCAAGTATAAAAAAAGGGGAAGAGAAATTCGTGACATTCTCGTCACTTTCCGCACTGGGGTATTTTCATTTCATTTGCTTATCATGTAGCTAGATTATGTAGAAAAAAAAATTAATTAAAGCAGACATGCGACTTGGTTAAGTTTTCGAATTGGACCTTTGAGCAGTGTGTTAATCAAAAAATAGCAAAACTCGTTTAGTTAATAAGAAGGTTCTGCAAACTGCAATATGACTTAAAACTTTCGAATCTTATAATTAAGATATTCTAAACAGAAGCAGCTTCAAATATCTTTGAAATTTCAATATCATTTTCAAACATATAGATGTTTTCTTGTAATGGAAATGAGTTCAGGTTAATCGGACATAGAAACCGATTTAATATTTGACGGAAAATTAGAGCCCATTTTCTGGAAATTGCATATTATATGGAACATATTTTTCATATCATTTTCGTATTATTGTTTTTAATTTTTATGCACAGGAAGGTAGGAAATGGTAGTAGCACATATAACATGCTACATGTATAATATATTATAGATATTATGCACTTTATATCTTAAAATACAATAAAACATGCGAGTTCTTCTACACCTTTGAGCTGAAAGACTAACAAAGAGAAAACTAGTGGCAAAGATAGTAAAAGTTGGAAGTACAACTCGGAATGCCATAGTCATTAATTCATTTACAATAATTGCAGGAAATTTTATATAAATGAACTGAAAATTTTAATGGCAAATTTGAAATTTCAATTTACGAATTGTATTCTGTGTGCATGTTACTTTTGATAGAATCGAAAGGAGCATTCCAAACACTACGTTGGGTACCAGCGGCGTTCCACAGTGGAACGCCGTCATCATCATTACCATCATCATCATTTGCCCCATCAATGGGCAGAGGAGATGGAGAAAGAAGCAGAATGAATTTCATTTCCCCACCCACCTTGGAAGAAAGTGAACGAAGGAGAGCCAAAGGTTACAATCCAAGACATCTTTGGACAAACATGGGGCTGGGTAAAAAATAGTAGCCTACAAAGTACTTAAAATATAGTCAATAGTAAGTCATTCGAAAAAATGGAAAACAAAAAATTCACAAAAGGTAAAAGGGGCAACTCTGGCGATAAACAAAAGCATATGTACAATCTAATGATTGAAAATTTTGACTGGAGTCCAAAAACTTTCCTCATGGGAAAAACATTAAATAACAGTTTTTGGTCTTTGTAATAATAATAATAATACTATGGTGCTAATAAAATACAAAATAGTATTTTCATTAAAAAGCCATCCTGATTTTCTTATTTTTATTTTTTTAAATTTCTGTCCAAAGACCAAAATTTTCGCTACCATGCTATCATTATGCTATAGATGATCCAGAATTGGAAAAATTCAGGTTTAAAACAAAAGTTGGAAATAAAACGTAATACATTTCAGTGGGGGCATTTACGCAAGATCTGTACAGTATTATTTACTGATCCTGAGCAACCATTTGGTTAAAAACAAAGGACTTTTGTTTCTTTTTGTTGTTGTCATTAGGATAATGCAGAAAAAAAATTATAAGACATGACATACGGATATTACAAATACAGATGTCACAGACGTAATTGTAATGCATACCATATGATTTTACGTTCACCCTAACTATAAAGCGAATTATAGATATATCCGTATATAGCTAGCACACCTTATTTCTGCATTACGTTTACCTACGTATTTGAGTATGTATACAAAAAAAATAGATCTGGTGTGTTGCCAACGTCTTCATGTTTTGAAATTCGAACTTTAATTCATAGAAATTATCGTAATAATAAACTGAAAAGGAAGAGGAAGAAATGTTCCGCATGTTCCATCAACGTTGGGGCATTGACTCCAATTCAAAGAGAAAGCACTCAACTCACCACACTTTACTTACTCTCTTGACAACTCAACGTTTCTGCAGTTGATCCAAATTGAGTTTTCAAGAAGGAAAGTTGTGTAGCATGTATGTAGCCTATGTGTCTGGGAAGGGGTCAAAATTCTGTTTACTTACAATTAGGTGACGAACTAATTGTAAATATGTTGTAAGTACTTGACAAACTTTGAGAATTTCACTCCTCATTTATCTATTACTTTGTTTATTCATCCATACACTGACAATCTATCTACACACGTTATTTAGCCTATTTAGTTTGTATAGTAATAATATTAATATTACGTACACCTATGGTTGATTGTTATTGATTACAACCCAGAAAGTACATACATAATAAATATGTACTTAGGTACTTACATAATTTGAATAAAGCATATACTATAATGTACATATGTGTACTACACACTGTATCCTAATACATACATAATATGTATTTAATATAGGTACATAATAAA
>JAQIVE010007624.1:0-10245 GCA_034698285.1 Sminthurinus bimaculatus
AAAAGTGTCCCACAGCCGACTCTCCCGTCACAATGTTATGCTGTTGCTATAACGGAATGTCAAAGGTCGTAGGTACTCAATAAGTGGGCACTCGTAGCTCCACCTCCACAAACCCCTTCATAACTAGAACTCATTCCGGAGAAATCGAATTTTTTCATTCTCGAGTTCCCCCAGTATTCTTCAATAGACGGAAAATTCCAAGGTTATTTCTAAACTAGAAAGAGATGCATGACCTTACTCTTAAATATACAGTAGGATACCCACACATTTTATTTTAACATTTTCGGAAGTGTTTAAAAAAAAGTTTGAATGCTGCGTAAAGTGAACGTCGCTTGGAAATTAACGAATTCCCAAATTCAGGAGCCTGCCATTTTCTGAACTTTGAACCGATCTTCACCAAACTCCTGGTGCATGCGTACCTACTGTCGATAGTTGTTACACTGACCGAAAATTGAAAACTCCGCTGTTCCTTCTATGCTAGTCTCAACACTTTTCATACATGCCGATAGCTCATCACTCGATTCCGACAGCAGGTGATACATTCCTAAAATTCAATAAAAAGTTGTACGCAATTTGATCGATTGATTTGATTTCTTTATGCACACAGTTATTCACTCATCGGATTAAATTGATTTTGGATAATAATTTTCGGAATCTAGGAAAAATTTCCAAAATATTTATAATCCGATGGTCGATAACCGAGTGAGTATTCGACGCCGCTCCTTTGTTTCAGTGACGGTTCTGGAACGTTTAAAGCTTCAAGACTTTGATGTGCGGTTACTGCCAAAAAATTGAGAATGGCTTGGTAATCAATAGAGTGATTTTTATGAGATTAGAACTGTTCATACCTACAGTGTACAATGTTGGTTCTAATTGCAAACAACAAATTGATTGTTTCATGCAACTTTTTTCATACAGAAAAAATACGATTGTCATCAATCTGTCAAATGTAGCTGTATACAAAAAATATTTGTGCGTTTGAGTTACATAATGAATGGAAGAATTAATACAAGTCCGAGATTTCGCCGCAAAAACTGCCGAGCGGCGTCAAAGCTTTGCACTTTTTTAGATTTTTACTTGACTAGAATTGCCAGGGTAATTTTTGTTTCTTTTTTGCAGAAATTCATGCAATTTTCTTCATGAAATAAAAGTAAAAAAATGTATTAAAAAATCCATGAAAGTTCATTTTAGAACTTTCGTTACGTTTTTTGTTCATGATATAAATTCATGCAAGTTTTTATTGAAAGAATGAGGGAAGGAACATTTTTGTTTTGAAGTTTTCATAGTTCAAAAATTCAGGGTTAAATTTTCCTTGATTTTGACAAAAATATTTTTTCTGCTTAAAAAGCGGTTTTGGGTCGGTTTTCCAAGTAGGTGGCGATTTGAGGGATTGCTTCAAATCGCTGGATCAGATTTTTAAGCTTTGGATAGTTTTCTACAAGGTTCAGCTTGAAAATCTCCTCGGCCGTTTTGAAACCTCGGTAAAAGTTGACATCCGCCAAAGTCCACTTGTTGCCCACAAAGTATTCACCGCCATTCTTGTCCAGAAGCTTGGCAAAAATGTCGAGAAACTTGGGAGCGGCGACGTCACTCACGTTTTTTAAAGCCGCTGCCTTTTCTTCGTCACCCTTGGCCAACCAAACGGGTCTCATCGCTGTTTTTTTAACAAAAATAGTTTATAATAGTTTTAATACCATTATAATTGTTTGTTAAATGTTCGATTGTGCTAATATCACGCAATTTATTAAAAAAAGTCAGTAATTATCTGCAATATTGACGTACAATCTCCAAAGTCTCGCAGACCCTCCATGATCTCGTCAATCTTGGCCTCTTCCACATCATTCTCCCCGTAGAATCCGAATCGGCGAGCCAAAAATCGGCTGATGGCTGACGTCTGGGCGATTCCTTGACCGTCGTCAAACTCCAAGAAGGGAACTTGGCCATAGGTCAACTCTATGAAAACAACAGCAACATTTTCATAACAAGCATTTCACAATTTTCCACAAAAAAAATGCAACTTTTATCAAAATTCCATGTTTTAGCAAAAAAACGCATTTTTAACCACCCTTAAAAAATTCGTACCAAATTCCATATAATTTTACAAAATTTGACCAAATTGACAGTTTTTGATGGCATTTTGTCATGATATTTCATCGAATTCTTATCAGAAAGTGATCAAAATTAATTACAATTTCCACCAAAGTCGTGCCCAAATTTCATGACATTTACTCTCCGTTTTTATAAAAATGAGCTCTCAAATGCAATCTCGTGCCGCTTAACGTGACGGATTTCTCTCACACAGTTTGCGTAATCGGCGTGCAAGCAATTCGTCAAGTTAAGAGGCACAACATTGCATTTGAGGGCTCATTTTTATAAAAAAGGAGAGTATGTGCTCTTTAAATTCGTGCTATCCATTATCCATGTTATAAGAGTTTTTTTTTGCATTTTCAATCCAGTTCATTTTTTCTCCATGTTTCATTATGTGCAAAGTCTATGTACAATGTACATGTTTTTACATTCCACTTTACGTTGGTCAATTTTTCCATCTGTTTTATTTCTATTCTCGTCGCATCCATGAGCTGCAGAGATTTAATAGATTAAATACGTAAATTAAGTTGACAATTGAGCGTAATTGAACAAATCGTCTTGGAAGTCTGTTACTGGGTCTGTTTGTGTAAGTTGTAAGTAGATGCAGGCCAATTCAACTGTTTGATATTGGACATTGGGTCGTGGACCAAAAAGAAGAAGACAACGATACGAGAGCATTATATTTGTGTTTTTTCATGCGTACGTACATGGTTTAGGTACAGAAAGATAAAATTAAGCAAGCTGTCGCTCTGTTTGCTCCCCTTGAAGATCAATTCGAGTGAGTACAGTGGAGGGCGAGCGATAATTCTGTTCACTGTTCAAGTAATGTCGTCAGTAAGCATATTAAGTTTATATGGGCGTTAAAATTAATTAACTCATCCTGTATTCTGATTCCCAACCTACAATGAGTCATGATACGGATCAACTCTACTGTGCACATGTAAGTTTGTACATCCTTCCCTTAAATATACATCATTTTGTAAAGATAGTGGACTCAAAAAGAATTTTTTTTTCAAAATTTTAAGAAAAAAGCTGCAGGTTAATATAGAAGTCAACATACTCTCTGTTTTTCATCAAAAAGTGGCTGAAATTTTACTTTCTCTATGCTTATAAATGGAGAATGTAAAATTTGGGCGAAGTATTAACTTTAGAACAGAGAGAACATTCACACTGCGGAACCAGAAATGCTCGTTTTTTTCCTTAAGTACCGTAGTTCTTGCAGTATTTCGACGCCAGTCATGGCTTTTGCTGTGTGGCTGTGATTGCACCGGATGTGTTCTATCTTTCTAATGGGCCCTGACACCACAGCGAATCGCATGACTGGCGTCGAAATGCTTCAAAAATTACGGTGCAAGAATGAGATTGATTCTTTGGCCACGTAATGGAGAAAAAGCTCAATTCATTTCTGTTTTCACAATAAAAATATGCAAATGCATACATTGCGAATTTTAATTTCAGGGTTTCAATAAAATTACAAAAATTTGAGAAATTTTAAAAGAATATTGATTTAAAACGACCTTTTAAAAAAATTCCACTAAAGTGATAAATTTGATAAAATTTTTCTCAAAAATTACGTCAAAAAAATTGGAAACTATTCAACAAGATTTTTTAGAATACACTGCTTAAATAATATTTGATGACGTAAAGTCGATTTTTTTAGCTACAGTATGGTGGGAATTTTTACTTAAATGAACCTTTTTACCCATTAACTTTAGTTAATAGAATAGAACTATGGACGAAAGGCTAGAGTTAATCAAAGAAATCATACCGATACAATTTCCCTCCCGGAATCCAGACGTCAGCACTATGCATCCGTATCCAAGACAACAGATGCAATATATACCACCGACAATAATACAGCAACTGCCTTATGGATGGGCCCCACCGAGACCTACAATAATACCTCATGCACATACAGCCATGCCAACACCGATGCACGTGCCGGTGCCTATGCCGGCACCAATGCCAATGCCCGTGGTACCACTTCCGGTTCCTGTACCTGCGCCGGCACCTACACCCGTGGTGGTACCTGAACCTGCCCCCAAGCAGGAACCTGAACCTCCCCCTGCGTCTCCACCAGTGCCGGCAGAAAAACTCTCGAAAAAAGATAAGGTGACGATTACAGTAGAGCCTAGCATCAAGGTCAAGGACAAAAAACCACAACAGTCCGCTAGTAAGTTTCAAAAGTAGTGGATTTTTGAAAAAACTGTTTTGGAAACCTAAAACTATGACAACTTTATACGTTTTAGGTAAAGAAGAAACAAATCCGGTTCTGTCACCTTTGTCAAGCGTCTCAGCTCTGCATTTGCAGCCAAATGAGTTGGGACAACGTGGTGGTAAATGCAAAATTATGGGTGAAATTTTTTCCGAAATCCAGACATGTATGAAAAATACCGCTAAAAAATCTCTTAAAATTTCATCATTTTTAAACAAAGTTGAAAAGTTTTGGCCGAATTTGTCAATTTTGTTTCAAAATTGATTTTTTGGATCAAAAATCGTCATTTATTGTCAAAAATCGGCATTTGTGTTTAAAATTTAAAAATTTCGATTAAAAATCGGCATTTGTGGTTAAAATTTGAAAATTTTCGATTAAAAATCGGCATTTTTGGTTAAAATTGTGAATTTCGGTCGAAACATCTATTTTTATGAAAAAACTGGTTTTCAAATTTTGCTAATAGCTGTTAATTTTTATAAAATTTTAAAAAAATCCCAAAGATGTCAATTTTTGTAAAGCGTCTAAATTTGATCATACGTTTTTGTAAGGGCTTCAGATTTAAATGTCTATATTTTATCTGGTCGATTTTCAGGTTACTTTTACAACATTTTGACCTCAAACGACGACCCAACCGATGAATCTGCGTCAGCTCCGATTTTCGTCGCCTCTGAACAATTAAAGTGCACGGCCAAGTATTGTGCGGGCCGGCAAAGGAGCTTTAGCGTGACCATAAGTGACCCACGAACCAAAAAACCGGTGATTGAAATACATCGACCTGATGACAACTGGCGACTCTTTTGCAGCTCAACATTTTACGGCGGGGTAAATCTGGGGTCATATTCTAAATTTATTAGTCAAGAACGAAAAATGAAAGGATTAAAAAGTTTTACCCTGTGTTTAGGACGCGATAGTAAAGGTGGCCAGTGAGGGTGAAATGAAAACGCTGGGGAAAATAAGCATGAGCTTCGCCCTGTGCACCCCGTACTTGACAATATCAAACCGGAGGGGAGAGATCGTGGCTCTGATCAAGGGGCCAAAGATCCGTAATCGGGTGCTGTTCTACAGCGAGAGTCAGGCAGAATTCTCCGTGTCGGATTGGGAGCATCGACGTGCCATCGCAACGATTTGCTTGAGTGATGAAAAAGTGGCGGAAACGGAGGAAGATGGCTTTGAGAGTGACCGGAGTGGCCTTCAATTTGAGGCCAAGGATTTGACCCCGGAGACTAAAGCGCTGCTCCTTGCGTCACTCATTTACATTGTAGGTTCTTTATTCTTTATCTTTTAACGTTCATATGGTTTTAGCGACTCAAAAATCACAACAGTTTTAATGCTTTTTTTAATTTTAAATATTTTGAACAGAAAATTTCATTTGAAGGCTTTTCAAAGCCCTGCTCGTTGACCCGTGGCTGGCTGCTCACCGAAGTTCTCGTTCTACTCGCCATTGTCCTCTACATCAAAATAAAATTTTTGTAAATTTCTCATTATCAAAATACTTCTATTTAATAAAAATTAGAATCTCAAAAATATTGCAAAACGTGCATATTTTGTAATGAAGAAATTTCGACGCGAATTTGAAAACGGGAATAATTTTTTTAATTAAATTTAGCGTCACAATGAAAAATTTGCTTGCTAAATTTACTTTTCAAAAGACTTGAGTGTACAAAAAATTGAGACCTAATGTTAAAAGTGACGAGGTGTTCTATTTTGATGCCGCTCTTCAAGTGTCCGTCAATCGATCATCGTCATCTATTTTTAGTTGTCCTTTGGCCAATTACATAACATAGTTGGCATCCCTACTTTTACATTGTATGGGTTATCTCGTGGAATTACCTCGGCCACACTTCACTTGAGTTTTAACTGCATCAAGGCCACAGAAATAAAATAAACAGCTCACACAAACATTTGATCCACCCGGATGAGCAAAATGAGTGAAATTTAAGGGGACGTTGCATTAAAAGCGATTTTTACGGGTTTAATTCCAAAAATGGCTCCAAATTCACGGATTTCTCCAGATTTTTTGGTCAGACTTTGTTTGCTTCTTCTATTTGTACCTGATGGGCAACCATCACAGTTTGACTCGCTAAAAGGTGGACAAGTTTTGATTTCTGAACAGCAATTTGATCCAAGGATGACTGCGGAACTTCGAGCATTATCGTAAGTCAGTGGTTTACCACATACAAAAAAGCGGTATTTTTTGAAAAAAAGCCCAAAAATCCTTTTTTCAGTTTTGCCTTTCTTTTTACGATTCGTATGAAATTGTTACCTGTGTATGTACATAGAAACATTCCAAACTTGATACCAAATCCGTTGGACAACTCGGGTTCCTGGTCACGGTCACTTCCTTCATTAATCCAGCCGTTAAATATAAATGTGACCAAGGAGTGTGGTAAACATGTTGCCAGGTGGATGGAGCAACTCGCCGGGTTTTCGAGCAATCCCGTGGCCGCGGAGACGTGGGCACTTCAAAGTAAATACAATAAACATACCTTAAATATTTGCATGACAATTAAAAATTTCACTCCACAAATAATTTTCCCAAATTGGTACCAACAGTGGTAGACTCGTGGGGCAAGGTGCCAGAGGGTATTCTCAGTGGTCATGTCAACTCCATGGGGGACTATGACGAGTGCGTTGGGATTAAACACCCCGAGTTTCAAGGACACTATTGCACTTCATACCTTAGTTTCGATTTGCCGCCCACAAAGGGAGCAGCAAGAGGAGGTCAAAGTTCGCGCCGCGCTGTCTCCCTGGTGGAATTGGCCGTAAAAACATTTAATTCGACAAAATTCATTTCAAAATTGAAGCTAATGGAAAATTTGATGCTTATTAATTTTACAACCGTTTTTTGATTTTGTAGAATTTGATGACCCAGCCTTCGGACATAATGCTAAGTCCCAGCTTCGCCTCCTGTTTCCCATCCTCCTGTTCTCAAGAAGAAATTCAAGGCCTGTTGACATCCTTGTTTGCCCAAAACAATGTTACAGCGGGTTTGGGCGTGACGCCGTTTGTGGCCTATTGCTCGACTGGCGAAACGCCAGAGGTCAGCTCGGGGGTCATTGCTATGATGTAAATTTTTTTTTTCAAATCGTTTTTTTTTTCAAAATTGGCGGTACAAATGCCGGCCTGAAATTTATAATAATGGCCTAATTTTTCAAAGTTTGTGAATTTGGTCCTTTTTCTTTGCTTCAAGAGTGATTTTATCGGTTCTCGCCTTTCTTTGCATTGTTGGGACAATTTTGGAGATTTGGAGAGGTCAACAGCCACATGGGCCGAAAAAGTTTTGGTCCGAATTTTTATTGGCCTTTTCGGCCGTACGGAACACGAAGGAGCTGTTGAATACCACGACAGGTACGAGTGCTCGAGGCAAAGGAGAGACGATGACCTGCTTCTACGGGCTTCGGTTCTTAAGTATCGCCTGGGTCATGTTGTACCACACCTGGGAAATGCTTTTGGTGTCTCCCAGCATTTGGAATTTGGTGGACGCCAAAACGGTAATTTTGACCAACATTTTTGCACCAAGTATTAAGTAGTACAGCAAAAAAAACTAGGAATTTTTTGGTGCAACGAAATCGTATTTTTGTCCAAACATTTTGTAGTCTAAGAATATTTAACAAAATCATTACCATTGACCTTACTTTTGACCACACTCAATGGTAAATTTTAATTTTCAATTTTCAAACAACAGCTAAATAATGGGCCATGGACAATTTACTTGGTGGTCAATGGCCTGACATGCGTGGACACATTTTTTCTATTGGCCGGCCTTTTGGTGTCCTACAATCTGCTCAAAGCTCTCAAAAGGTCCGAGGGAAAATTCAATGTGCCCCTTTTCTACCTTCATCGATACTTGCGGTAAAAACTTACGCCTTTTAAAATTCATCCAAGCAAAATATGTGGGAAAAATAATTTTCTTTGAAATTTTTTAGGTAAAACCTGAAACTCGAAAACCGAAACTGTTGCTTGACATTTTTTGTTTATCCCATTTTTCAACAGGTTGACTCCAGCCTACGCATTTATAATTGGGTTTTTGGCCACAATTTGGCCCCTGGTCTCATCGGGTCCTCTCTGGTTCGTGATCGACATTTATGCGTCCTTCTGCCGGAAAAACTGGTGGCAAAATATTCTTTACATCAACAACTTTATCAAGTACCAACCTGGGGATGGAATGGTATGGAGAGATTTTTGAAGGCAGAAATATGAGAAATTTCCTTCGTTCTGGCAATTTTTCGTGGGCTAATGTACATTGACATTATATAGACTACTGACTCTAAAGTTTATGTATTTTTTTTGCAGTGTGCAAACGTTTCTTGGTACCTCTCGGTGGATATGCAGCTCTTCATAATTTCGCCCCTTTTAGTTTACCCTTTGTATCGATGGGAGAAACTCGGCAGAATGTTTCTCGGTTTGTGTACTCTTGGCTCCGTAATTGCTCCGTTGACCGTCACTTACGTTGATCATATGCTACCCACTCCAATTACCTCCAGGCCGTAAGGAGTTTTAGTGCTGTTTTTAATACCTTCTAAAAATGAGTTTTTAAAGCCAAAATGCGAGGTTTGTTTAAACAAACCTTAGATTTTGAGATATTTTTTGAAATTTTTGGCTAGTTTCAAGATTAAAACAAGATTCTAAAAAGTTTTTCCTTGTTTCAAGATTAAGACCAACTTTTTGAAACTGTTGGTCATTCATGAAATTGCGGCAAATTTTGGTATTTTACCTTTTTTGAGATTTTAAGGTCAACAATCTTGGATTTTTTTGCGTTTTTCAAATATTTAAAGAGGCGAATTTGTAATTTTGATAATTTTTTTAAAAACGCGTAAAGCTTTAAAATTTTTGGCCCCTTTTGAACTTTGAAGGCAAACTTGTGTAGTTGTTGACCATTTTTGAGATTTTGAGGCCAATTTTTGATATTTTGAGGCCAATTTTCGAGATTTTTGTTTATTTTCGATGCAGGTATCCTGGAGTAATGGACAAACTTTACCTGCCTCCGTGGAGTCGGGCGGGTCCGTATCTTGTTGGTAAATAATCTTAAATGCTAATCAGGATTAGTTGCTTCAAAAAACTGTTGTAAAAAGATTTTGCATTCGTTATCTTTTCAGGAATCTGGGTTGGATATTTCCTGTTTAAAACCGCCGGGCGAAAGTTGACCCTGCCAAAAATTGTATGTACATTATTTTGG
Source organism: Sminthurinus bimaculatus (assembly GCA_034698285.1). Lineage (NCBI taxonomy): Eukaryota > Metazoa > Arthropoda > Collembola > Symphypleona > Katiannidae > Sminthurinus > Sminthurinus bimaculatus. Next base: position 9,480 of record JAQIVE010007624.1, read on the forward strand.
TGCATCTCAACCGCAACTGCGCTGGCCATCATCTTTGGGATCCACTCCTACTTCAAGTAACTTAAAAATATGACAAAGATTTAACAGTCGGGCTATGTCATAATAATTTCTAAACGTCGATTTTAGAGCTCAAACCTGAATTTTAACGACCAAAAATATTTTTTACCTTCTGATAGCCCTGCAAATGAAATTCCCCGGGCCGGCTCGGCCATCTACGCAGGTTTTCACCGACTAACCTGGGGTCTAGTAGTTGCCTGGATTGTGATAGCCTGTGTCAAGGAGCTTCCTGGGTCATCTTGGGTCAACTCGTTTCTCTCCTGGTCCCTGTTTGCCCCGTTGAGTCGGCTGACATTTTGCATGTACTTGATATCCTACTACGTCCAGATGACGATCCACTTAAGGATGAGACAACCCCTGTACTACGACGCCTATACTATGGTCAGAATTTCGAAAAATGTTTAAAGCATTTTCAAAAAGGTCTTTTAGGTACACAAAATCAGTTTGAAAAAACGTTTCGTAATTTTTTTAGGTCAACTTATTTTTTTGCAACCTGCTCATGACCATTTTGATCAGCTTTATTTTGACAATCAGCATCGAGATGCCATTTATCGCACTGGACAAACTTTTCTTCCCACAGACTTCATCAAACAAGAGTAAACAAAGCAAGACGACAAATGTTACCAAAAATGATACCGAGGGTCAAATATAAACTTTGTAATTTTTTTTGTGTGTTTGGGTGTTTTGTAATAAAAATATGATGAAACAG
>JAQIVE010007625.1:0-10245 GCA_034698285.1 Sminthurinus bimaculatus
AATGTATACATTTTCTGCACCCGACCCTGATTGTCAGGTCAACCTAGACTTGGTTACATTTTTAATGTGAGAAAAACCGCGATTCTGTGCATTTTGACATCTTCGCTACATAAAATCGTACATTTTACTGTACATTTACATGTACATTTTGCTATTTCAGTAGGGATGGGTTCCCGCCTATTGTTTATTGTGCGTATTTACATCTATTTTTACTAAATAATAATATATACTCTCATGTACTACAATTTATCAGAACCAAAAATAGAAATCGATGCAGAAATTTTTACTTTCTGTTTCTGTACATCAGGTAGTGGGTGTTCTAAAAAGATGTGAAAACTTTCTCAAGGGAAGGTTTAATAAGCTATGCTGTATGCATTACACATTGATTCTTTATATGTATTATAAGTACAACACAGAAAATACCGATACTTTTAATGTCAATTTGATTTTTCAATGTTCTTCCTTGGTGTATTTTTTCGGGGGCTCGTTTGCTCCTTCGATTCTGCTTGGGATGCAGAGCGCAATTTAAAATCGGGCTTTTTTCATTGTGTTGTATAATGTTGGCTATATAGGAACGAGATCTTTTGTAACAGAATTTAATGTAATGTAATGCAATGCACTTTGTTCGTTGGTTGGTTGGTTGACTGGGTGGATGGCTGGCCGGGTGGGTGCATGTTGAGAGAGGAAATAGCGACTTTTTAATTTCCTCTATTCCTCCAAATATATTAAATCGCTACAGTTTCAGTCCCATTCCCATTCTCAATTCTCCATTCTAGTTGCTTTACGTTTAGTATACTTTCCCAGTTTCTTTTCACGTTCGCTTTTACTCTCCTCTATTCATTCACTATTTTCTTCGTCTATTCCTCCTCGCCGTTGTGAATATAGCAAATTTATACATCATTTCTATATATGTTTGTACAGAAATTTACGAAAATGCTGCTCTTCATCTTCATTCTCTGTTCTTGCTTTAAGAAAGTCAAGTAAAACGGTGGAGTAGGATTCTCAGAATACGAAGAAAAGGAAGAAGATTCAAATTTTGTCTCAAAGAGGAGAAATATCAATATTCAATATGATTTGCTTGATATTTCTGTACTTTGTATATGCAAAAGTTACAAAACAACAAGCTTTTCCGAGTTTTCATGTGTATAACCAGTTCTTAGCATCAACAGTCAGGTACTCATCAGTATCATTGCCATGGTATAGTATTTTACATGTACTGTATCATTCATATTTTGTATCCACAGCTTTGTATGCATACTTATATTGATGGAGGTACTACTTCAAAAAAGGAGAGGAAATAGATTCCAGATAATGTTCACTCATTTCTCTCCCTCTTTTCCGCCCCTTCTTCCATTGATTTCTAGAAAAGCAAATCTCCGCTTCTTTATTTTTCTTCGATTTGCATTCGCATTCCATAAATACATATGTAGTAATTCATTTGACATGTGAATATTCTCAATGTTTCAAAGGCTGTTGCTTGAAAAATAATGAGGTTTGGCATTCAGCATTCTAAAATAACGGTCCAAACAGGGTTTTATTTGCTTTTTGCAAACGAAGGGTTAATTGCAACAAAACCTGGCATTATTTATAAATAGACGATCGCTTAATTACCTCTACCTATATTTATGCATGTCTAGGAACTTCATCATGTAAACTATTTCAGAATTTTGTCAAATTGGTGAAATTTAGTTACGTCTTCCTATGTACGTACTACGTATATTCAAAGGTCGTGAACAATAATTTGAAAAAACAGGAAATGTGACGTCTTTGGTTTTGTTAGCATGGTACGAATAGAAAAACATTACAGCATACCTAACTGACGATGAGTTGATGTAGCTTTTCGCCCTTATTAGAGCATATTAGTATTATTGTATAACATATTCCAGCGCGACTTCAACCCAACTTTTAAATTATATTCTGAAGCTACACTTCCGCTTGTCTCATCTCTCTCCTGTTCTCCATTTACACAAACACTTTCATTTGTCCCCATGTTTGGTTTTAGTTTTAGTGTTTTGCTCCTAATTTTGCCGAGATGAGAAGTTGAGGTTGATATTCCGCGGTGCTTGGGGGAGAAAACGCGTAAATTATGAAGGGTGAGAAGTTCAATGCCTGTATATGCTTGTTCCTTGTTTGTTTTGGTGTGCAGTATTACATATGAATATGAGAAGAAGGGAGATAGTGGTGTAACTGTACATAATTTGTCCAGGGTGCTAATTTCCAATTTGTCTACCAGTTGACTTTATTTGAGTAGAGTTGAGTTGAGTTGAGGGTGAAGAGTTTCAAAATTTAATTCTTTTTTCTGGGGCGTTTTCTCCCCCAACTTGAAGTTGGAGTACCTACACTAGAAACCGGATATGGTGCCGATAGGCCAATTCCAATGACACGAAATGAAATGAATGGTAACGGCAACGGCAACGGAAAGTCATTCACAGGGAAGAAGGCGTCAATGTTTTAACAAGGCGAAAGGGCAAGCTACCTATGTACTCCTACACCCTCTGCGGATGCTAACCAAACTTGACTCTGTACGTATGTATGTATGCTGATGGTTTCTTGGAAATTGAAAGTAAGTAACTGCGAGGGAGAGCGTCACTATTTGCTATTTTCTGGCTAAGTACATAGTTAAAATGAGTGGAAATCGAAATTGGCCTTTTCTTCAGTATACAATTACTGCTTGTACACAAACATACTACACTGTATACACCGAGGGTATGCAAACGTAGGAAAATACTGAGTCTTGAGGGACTTGCACATGTATGTAAATGCTGGAGGTGCTGAGTGAACGAGCAAGTTAAGAACCAAACATAAGAATGGGCCATTGTTAGCCAATGAAAGGCAATTGCATTCATATGCTTCAAGCCTATTAACCAGAATATACGACCTGAGGCTCATTACGTTTCTACTTAAACTTTACTCCTCCAACTCAGTTCTTGTAATTAACTATGTGCACCGTAGTTAGTTAATACGCCGTGTAAGATTTCCGGGTGTAAAGTTTACTAAAACTTTCACTTTACTTCCTTTGTTAAGTTTTTTATCCATAAATAAGACACCTACTCATGTTTACTCATGTTTGCTAAATTTCAAAAATTAATCAACTAAAAACGCCTTTGCAGTACATATTTTAGATTATATTAGTAATAAACATCTGGAAGCCAACAAAAAAGTGTAATGTGCACCCCATGTTGTCCCTATAAATAGAATTTGTACAATTTTACGAGTCAAATAAGACAAATAATTATGCATCTTTTGTTGGGAAAAAATATTTCTAAATGTGATACAGTCGTGCTTGGATGAAAGGGGGACAATTTGTGTATATGTGTGTGTACGAGTGCGATGGAGGGAATCTAAGACAGCGAAAAAGACAAGGAAGCAAATGAGACTTCCTAAGCTTGCAGAACGTTGGACTGTTTTTGGCACAACAAATGTTTTATCCCTCTTGTTTCCTAGTCTTTGCCTTTTCCACACAAATAGACCCAAAACACAACCTAGAGTACATCAAAAATGGTTATCTGTCTGTTTTCTCGAAAAAATCGACGGAGGGCCACTTTTAAGACCCAAAATGTTGATCTTTGGACTTGTCATTTTTTGGGGAGCATTCCATGGAGTCGTCTCTGTGGTTTTCAGATTTTTCCAGTCACCAACGCTGATAATTCTTCAAAGATTTCTCTGTTTTGTCATGCAAATTCTGCATTTCGGTTTTCAATAAGCGAGATATGGTTGAGATTACCCTTTGTGATGATAGCCTCACCGTATCAGCTTTAGTGGATAAAGAAATTGTGTTTTTACGAAAACTTGCTGCAGTGGAAATGAACAAGTCACTTACACACAAAAACCGACTACAAAGGCATGAATTTGTAATTTGAAATTATTCATTCATAAAAGAATGAAACTGAGTGGGGAAAGATTTTCCATTGAATTCGTGCATATGTCCATGAGAAAAAACATTAATATTTATCAATAGGTCTATGGTCTTGAAGTTTGATTTGACACGCTGGCTGTGTTTGTTGTTTGTTATGTATGTATAGCTTTATAAACACACATCATACATAGGAATAAAGCGAAAGTGTAATAATAAGTAATAAGAATTACCATCGAGTGTAGTGTTGAACAGGCGCTGGCATCGAGTTTTACGTTGTATAAATGCATTATGTTATATGGTATTTCTTTAATAGCCTCCGATTTTATGTGGATTTCTTTTCAGCCTGTGCTCAGCCTTTTCTTCCTTCACTTTGAGCCTTTCTCTATTTTGTTCTTAGGAGGGAGTTTCTTTCGGGCCTGGACCAGAAGAAGAGGAAGAAATAAGTGTAGTTTTTCCGTATACATATGCCGTCTGAAATCTTGTACGCTTTTTTGAAGGAGGCTGTAAGTCTGAGTAGCACACACGTACGTACATGCGTATAAACATATTTATTATATATAATAGCATGAGGAAATATTATATGAAACAGAAAGTGAAGTAATTTCATCAAAAAGGCAGGACGTGCTGTTCTCCTCCGTTGATATCATGTGGCCGTTTGTATCAGTAAAACTCCACGTTTACTTTTCCTTTCGCCTTGAACTTTCCTTATATCCGTCTCCACTTTTTCTTTTGCTCTATGCCCTTGTTTTCGTTCACTCCGTGTTCTTGTATGGGACCAAGTCCAGCATCAGGATCAGAATCTTTGCTTTATTTTTTCTTATATGTATCGACTTTCCCTTTCTACTTTTCCCACACAAGGCATACTGGTTTCTCTTCATCCACCGAGAAAAAAGCATTGGGAATCTTGATAAAATAAATTCTTCATTGCTGCGGCTTTGGTTTGGTTTTGACTTTGATTCCAATGTGAAATCTTCCAAATTAAGAATGATCAAGACTGCTGTCGTTTCCCTCATTTTCAACCACCATAATATTTATTTCCAAGCCACCGCCATTGCATTAGTTCACTCATTTCATTATCCCTTCGTTTTGTTTTCTCGCCTCACACACACACACACAGACGCGACATCGTGAAAGGAAATCGCTTGTGTCGTACATCTGTCTCAGATTTGTGCAATAGATGTTTGTTCTGATTTTGATGCTTCGGCCCTTCTAGTGTGATGATGTCCAGTAATTTGGTGTTATTGTGTTATGTTTCGTTTCATCGGATACAACTATCTTATGCGTCATAAGTACGCTTGTCGTCGCTGGCGAAAATGAGCGCCCAAGTTTTGCAATGGAGTAATGACGAAAGAGATGAAAATACGGATGCCACCCTCCAAATCCACCAGACTCATAGGTGTTTATAAGTGTACTGTACAGTGTACAGACTGTGAAAGAAATCACATTGATTTTATTGGTTGTCCACGCTTAGCGACAGCACATCAAAGTTGAAGAGCGGACGTCCTGGAGCAACAGACGTTTCAACCTCATGTCTATGTCTGTAACTGAGTAAGTTGAACCAGCTGTACCCCCTCTTGCCTTTATTTTAGTTGTGATGTCCGACAGCGTCTAATGACTCTTCCTTGGAATGTAACGACTTTCATCAAACTTTCCCCATCAACTCGTCCTCTATCATGTCATCACATGGTATTGTCTCGTATTATGCCACGTTATGCCCTGTCAATGCTCTAAATTATCACGGAGAACTTTTAATTCCATACTCACGCCTTGTCTGGTAAAAAACTCAACGTACAAATTACATAAGGAAGTTACATACATGTTCAAAAATTAATGGTAAAGGGCTCAAGTACACTTGTCGTTTTTTAAATCACCAATGCGGATGTGATTCTAATTTTAATCTTTCATGTAATATTTGTATGCTTATAGGTTTATGTTTTTGCGACTACAATACTTTACTACATTTTAAGGAGGATGTTATTGCATGTATACTTTAGACATGTACTTATCAGAAATATTTAAAACTGTTTAAAGGTTTTAATGCAGTTAACCTTAAATTTGAGTGCTTTCCAAATTTCAACATTTTATAGCAACCGGCAAAGCGTAAGATGTTTGAATAAAAAAGTTGTAAATCACGGCAAGATTAAAGCTATGGAAGATCAGACTTGTGTTTTGTACACTAATATCGACTGATATTAAAGAACTTCGGCCGGCAACAAGTAGACAGTGTTTACACACTTTGAAACTCCTCAAAAACAAGGAAGCAAAGATACCTACATATAACATGTTGTTTGGTCGTCTTCTTTCTCCGTGGAGTATATATGTAGGTAGTACACCGTTCACAGTGCCGTATAGATACTAAACTAAAGTGCCCTATAACAGTAAACGTCGAGGAACTCAACACTCGCTCTTTATTACCGAGGGGGAAATCAAGGTAAACAAAGATCAAGCGAGAGAGAGAGAGTGAGAGAGAGATGTAGGAAATCTTCTATAAATTCTCAACGGATTTCCGATCCGTTTGCTTACATTATCTTACCCACCTGAAGGCATTAGAAAACTTGCTTTCCTTCCTTCCTCTCCATCTTTTCCTTCATCTTATCCTTATTCTGCACCGCCGTTTTCCTCTTCATCTTCATCGTCAAATCATCCAGCTTGTCTCCCTCAATTAAATTTCAATTCCTTCCGCATGCATTCGTTGTACAAATTCTGTGTACGTATAGGCTGTCGCTGAAATCCAATTTTCTTGATAAACTTGAAGTTTGCTGGAACTTTTGGACCATATATTCTCTGTATTTATCGTACAAGGTCCGATTTCGGGGGAAATGTTTACTCACGATTAAAATCGAATGTCGTTGTAAGGTTGACCTCGTTGCTCCATGTTTCACTCGTATTACGGCCAAGTCGAAGAAAAATTTTATTGAAATTTAAATGATGTACGTCTATTTACGAAAAACGTCGAATTTGACTTTATTGAACTTCTTTGGAGCCAAAAGAGCTCAACTTTTAAAGACATTGTAAAGAGAGAGACAGTCGAATGTACATACACTGCCTTTCAGCTTCAACATCAACATGAACATCTTTCCATTTTGATATACCAAATGTAAGGTACTATAATATACCATAATATACTTATACTTTATGTTATGTTATGTACAACCCTTCAACCCTCAACTTTTCCTCCACTCTACCGCCTTCCACTTCTTCTCACCAAACGACAATATACAGCAGACATCCATAACTCATAAATATTTAACATTCATCTTTGTCTATTTCTATCCCCGCGACGTACATATTTACATACTTCCCGCTATCATTTGCAATCTCTCTCCCTCTCTCTTGTGTAGTTACAAGTTACTCTTCCTGCTCCTTCTCCCAACGCACTTAAGTTAAACGAGCTTGTAATTGTAACTACCGTACTGTAGAGTAAGTAACGACAAGTATACACACACAAATATCGGATATTTCAACAGGAGCAAACAACAACAAATGTATAATGTATACACATATTTTATCATCAATTCTCCGTACATTGTACCGAATACGATCTTTAAGTAATATTACGTAATACAAATATATTGTCTGCACACACATTTTCCGCCCACCTTCTTCCTTCGTCCATCATCAAGCTGAGAGATTCCAAAAGTTACACCGTCATTTTGATGCTAAAACATTGCAGTCGTCAAATCTCAAGCACTGACAAATTGGAGTTGTAAAAGTTGTAAAATTGTAAGACTAAAATATTTTATCATTTTGTGGTTTATGTGTATGCACAAAACATTTGTATTCAATGTTTCCGTGCTCTGTAATTTACTTGTACAATTCGTGAATATGTATGGAGAGACCGAGTTTTAACTGATTGGCCCAAAGACTTTAGCCATAAATGGTAATCAGTGCCAGGCAAAATTCAGTGGCACATCACTTGAGTACAGGATAAATACTCGAGTCTTTAATCTTTAAAGTCAACAAGGAAATCTCCTTAATATGCACGTGTGTGGCTCGATATGGGTTAGGGATTAGAAAGTTGAAGACGATGAACAAGGAGAAGTAGAAGAACAAATTAAGAATGGCTATTAATGTTTCGATTCCCACTGTTTGACTTTCATATTATGTAGAAATGAGGGTGAATAAAACAGAGCATTCTGTATAGTGCGCAAGAACCTAATGAGGAACTTGAGAGTCAAATTTTTTGTATCATATCATTCATATTTACTACAACCTAAACCTTTACTGCATCTTTTATGCATCATAATCTTCAATTTACTTTTAATACATGAAAATTACTTGAAATGAATCCACATATCTGTACTTACATCTAATGTACCAATAAAATATTCTAAAGTGTGCCAAATATTATGCGATAATTATCAATTACTGTAGACACACAAGCTTTGCCATAAGTTAAAAGAGCAATAAACTGTAACTTGTACTAAATAGAGTGGTTCACAAAATCATTCAAAATGGTATCAAAGTAAAAAAATTAATTAATGATTAGCATTTAAATATAAAATATGTGCATCCATACACTTTATTTGCTCCTTTGTGAAATTTTAAAAGACAAAACATTTGACATCTCAATATCTTTTTTTATTGTAAAATTAAAGGTGAACTGCAATAATCAAATGTGAACGTTTTAAATAAAACGTTTTAAATTGAAATTTTATTATTGCAACTTCGGTTCCTGTGCGTGATATACATCCTGCAATTAAGCTCCCAGTTGGATTCAAATAAAATGGGAAGAAACTACTTGAAACTGAACAGACAGTATAAAATGGCAGATAATTTAAAGAATGGAGTCCCGTATCCATATCTGTATCCCCATCCATGCAGCTAATCGTAAGTTGAAAAAACCGTTTCATATACATAATTATTATGTAACTACACTGAAAGTGATGGATTTGTGCAAGTACTTACAAGGCAACGGAGGCCTGACTGAAGAGGTATGATAAAATTAGTATGACTCAATAGAGTAGCTCAACTGGAATGCGCCATTTACAATCAAAATAAAGGGACTTAAAATTGATTTAAGACGTAATAAATGCACAGACGGATGAAGATGGCGATGACGATAAGGATGACGAGAAGAATTCCTGGGCTCTGTTTATGACTGTATTAAAAAGTCATCGTCTACCATCCGTTCAACTTCCAGCATCCACATCTTTGTACCAAGTAAGTATATGAGTCTGTCTTTTTGAGTTAAATTCCAGTATTTTGCTTCCTCCCGTTACAAAAATGCAACTGCTGCTCACAATTCTTCCTCCACCGACGCTCTCCTTTTTTCATTCAATCTTGTCTATTCTTACGTCATTTTTGTGCATAAACTTTGTTCCTCAATAAATACATCGTATATACCTAGTGAATAGACATGCAAGAGAAAAATACGATTTTTTCTCCAGTGTCCCCCTATGCAAACTTCCACATTCCTTCTCTTAATTTGTCTCCCTCGTGTATTCCTTTTCATTTTTACAACGTACTCAAACGCGAATCGGTAGCATTTAGCAACCATTCTCAATATCGCCATCATCAACATGATGATTATCATCATAGAAACAATAGATAATGGCAAAACAAGCCACATAAGGACAACTTTCAGCTTTACGCTTTACGTTTATCGTCGTCGTCATAGCTCGTCCCCTGTGAGTGTTTATGGAGTCTTCTTCTTTACTTGCCTTTCTTTTTGACTTTGGAGCATAAAACCAGTATTGTAGCCATAACATGCCTAATACAAATAGTATTGGCTGTTGACGTTCACACAACATTTTTTACTAGAGTTTATACAGCTCCTAAATTTGTTGCCTTTCGTTTCTTCACACTTTTTTACGTCTTTCAGTTTTATGCAGTTTTTAACCATTTTTGTGGTGGTATAACTTTAACGTTTGCCAATAAAATACTTAAAACGTAGTCTTTACACATTTTCAAAAGACAGTTAGAGCGACCGAATTTCCTCAGAATTTTCCGGTACAATGTCTTAATTTGTTTGTAAAAAATTTACAAACGCCAGTTAAAACATTTTAGCATAATCCGTGTCGCATGGCAGTAATAATTAAAATAAAACTAGAAAAATAGAAAAAAATTCAGGTATTTTGTGGCTTGTACGGTATTTTCGTAACGCATTTTATTTGGTTTAATAGAAAAACGACAACTCAGATAAAATGTGAAGGAAGCCCTTAGAAAAAAAATCTGGCCTCGAGATTTGATGAAAATTTGACACCCATTTGGTCGAAAATCTCATCAACTTTGATTGATTTTTCATGGAATTTTTGTATTAAACTATTAAAATCTCATGAGATCATTATCGGCCAATATTTTTTGTTGCCATCCCTTTAAAAAATAACTTAGGAAAGTTCATGAGATTATCATGAGGTTTGATGAGGTTTTTTGACGCGTATATGGTC
>JAQIVE010007626.1:0-10244 GCA_034698285.1 Sminthurinus bimaculatus
CCATATACTATGATAATATATTGTTTTAACCTGTAAATAGTAAATATATATATATATATATAAGTACATATATGGTATATATAATATATTTGTATTCAAATATACTATAGTAATGTATACTCTTCTCTATCTTTTTTTAAATACGAGTAAAAGTATTTTATGCAAAAATCAAAAATATTTTGCTTTCTCAAGTTATATATTATACGCATGACAAAAAACTACTGCTACAATTATTTTTTTAAAACGATGATCCCTTGTATATATTTTTTAGCTACAATAATTTTCGTTATTATAACTGACTGTTTTCAGATCAAGATGATAAATCCATACACAGGGGATCTAGTGATCCAAATTACGCAAGACTAGGTATGAAAAACAATGTTTTTCCTATTTTTCATGAGGTTTCTTTCTCAGTACGAAAGAAATATTTTATATATTTACCTATGCGTTTTGTATCTACATAGGCGAGTGTAGGAGTAATTTATTCTCGCGCAGTCGATACAACTAAATCGTAAAATGAAAAGTTGTTTTCAAATAAGTGTAATAATAATACGTTTATTGTTAGATTTTATTATTATGGGAAATTTGTTTTATTTAACATACATACACTGTATGTAATCTACTATTTACTAAACAAATACAGTTTGAAAATTAAAATGATACAAAATTGTATTTCGTACATAATGTCATAAAAAGTTTGTATTTCATCAAGCAGCAGAAATAGTTAATTTTAATTAGATAGGTATTTTGACACGTATCGCAGAATAATCGTAATTAAGTTGTAATAGCACCATTTGTTTTGAAACTTTTTAAATTCTAACATTTTTAATCATTTCAATTTCATATAATTAGTTTAGTAAATTATTATACATATTTTTTGTATAATAATATAATATTTAAATATATATTATGATGAAATAATGTTATATATATTCTAGCTTCCTCTCTCGTTTGATTCTCTTCCTTATTAAAAGATATTACAGAAGTTTTTACATAAATTATTAGTTATTATACTACTTATTCCTTAAAATTAGATAAATTAAAATTCACTTTGGCACCTATTTTATAACGCAGGCACAGGAAATACTAGTACAGATGGAACCTACAAACCTTCTTTTCTAACAGACCAAGAATTAAAACATTTAATTCTTGAAGCAGCTGATGGATTCCTCTATGTTGGTGAGCAAACATGAATTTAAGTTTTTTTTATAATACAAGTGGGGACGCTCTTCATACGAAGGGTTTAGAATCATTGCTGAAAAATCCGTATCCGATGGACGACACTGCGGTACATAGCGCAGCTAAAGATAAATAGTAACTAACTATCAACAGGGTATTCCGTGCTATTCATGCACGAATACCCTATTGACCCGTGTCTGCAGAATAAACGATTTGACATTATTGTGATTTTGAAAAAAAAACATGTAAGAATGCTAGTTTTCGCCGTTGTACAAACTTTCACCGCAAAATATGATCAACCTGTTTTTGATAGAGGGGAAATCTCAGTGACAATACTACTGTATACACTTAGACTTTTCTCCTATATATTTGGATGAAAGTGGGAAATATACTTACGCCATCGGATAAACATATTTTATAGAAGCTACAAAATCTATAGCTCGTGAATTACGGCCTGCTATCTATTTTTTTTATATATACAAAATATGTAGTAAATATAATACCAAGCGTAAAAAGGAAAGAAACTACAAGAAACTAATTGTGTTATATTGTGCTTCATAACTTGCAGTTGCTTGTGACTCGGGTCGAATTATTTATGCGTCCGATTCCGTAACACCAGGTAACTTTTATGTATATTACCTGTACTTGATAAGCTTATTTTAAATCCGTGATTTGTTTTATCAATTCAGTTTACTGTATGTTAAGTTACATTAGTTTAGTTTTTAAATCTACTTGGATTAATTATCTCATTTAACATTTGTAAATCGCAGGGAAATAATAAATATATATGTTTATACCTTTCAGTATTAAATCAAGCCCAGAGTGACTGGTTTGGTTCATGTATATTTGACCATATACACCCTGAAGATGTAGAAAAAGTTAGGGAACAATTATCAACTCAAGAACCTCAAAATACAGGAAGAATTTTAGATTTGAAAACAGGAACAGTGAAGAAAGAAGGACATCAATGTAAGCTTACTCATATACTTTTTTTATTTGTTTATTAGATTGATGACATTGACACATTGATGTATTATAGTGTATAATGTTATATTATTTAATAATTACTTAATTACAGTTGTGTAAAAATTATTAAATATCACTGAAAAAGGGATTTAATATTGAATGTATTGAATCTTATTAGCGAGCATGCGACTTTGCATGGGATCACGGAGAGGATTTATTTGCCGAATGAAAGTGGGAAATGTACATCATGATTCGATGACTTCGGGGCACTTAAATCGACTTCGCCAAAGGAATACATTAGGACCATCTCGGGTAACAGAAACAATAAATACATTTAATTTGTAGAGTTATAAGAAGTGTGATTACCTCCAATAGCTCAAAGTTGCTGACTAAGGCATAGTGAATATCATGTATTGAATATATTTCTCAGTATGGTCGGAATTATGAATGATGAATTATATTAAGTGTATTGTAATCGTGAATTTTTATTGTAGGACGGAGTTAATTATGCTGTAGTTCACTGCACCGGTTATATAAAAAATTGGCCGCCATCCGGCGTTTCGATGGACCGAGATGATTCGGATAACCATTCTTCTTCTCATTGTTGTCTAGTTGCTATTGGAAGACTTCAAGTCACCTCTGCACCAAATACCTCCGACATGTCGTCATCTCAATCAGCAGCTGAATTTATATCAAGACATTCCATAGATGGCAAATTTACTTTTGTCGATCAACGAGTAATGGGATTGTTAGGATATACTCCTCAAGAATTACTTGGAAAATGCTGCTTTGATTTTTTTCATCCTGAGGATCAGACGCATATGAAAGAAAGTTTTGAGCAAGGTTAGTATAATATATCTTTTCCTCCCCTATACTTGATCGTAAAAAACATGTAGTTTATAATTACTATGTATACATTATGCATATAATAACGTACACAATAAGGCAAGATTATGTTTCTTTGTTATTTTATTTACTTGGGGTTTGCCTGTATTGACACGCAATAGGATTAGATACATTGCAACATGTAATCTTAAAGAATATGAAAAGCATATTATTCTAATTTGCGACTCCAAAATGCATAATATTGTGTTGTGAAGACCTGTTTCAATTTTTGCGCAATAAACCTTGTAAATAGATATTCAAATGTTTTAGCTTTCTCCAAAATTTTAGTTTATCTAAATGGGTATAGAATGTAAATATTTAAATATATTGCATTACGTATCTACGTAAACTTTAAAACTTACAAAGGGTGCATTGAGAGAGACAAAGTTTAATTTTATGTGTGCATGGCACTTTTTTCGTAAAGCTTATGGTAAAATCTTGTTCCCCACGATAATTAAAATATTATGTACTGCATTTTTTTAGTCGAGTATTGTTTTGAGAAATAAGAGGGGCAGTAAATTAGTACTTAAGTGGTTTGACTTTTAGGAAAATTATGGATTCCATTTCAACGAAGAATACAGCTAGTGTTTTCAGTGAGGCACAGAAATTTAGCAGAACACAGGGCGAAAAACAAGAACGAATACAATATTTTTGGTGTGTTGTGTCTGAGTCTAGACAAATCTTAAAGTGAGTAAATTATATAAACAATTGAATTAAATGAGTAGATGTGTCCCATGTTTGTGTTTGTTTACTGTTTACTTATGTATGAAGTACGACTGGATTGCATGTCTTTATGATACGGTTAACATGGAATTACTACAAAACATACTAATGTGTTCTACATACATAGATACATACGTACATGTGTGTATAATGGATGTATAGTAGCACGGTGGCGATCATGTATTTATATGCATATATCATGTCTGCTCATGGTGTCCAAATCCTTTTTACTTTTGTATGTGTGTATGTATACACTTACACTTACTTGTTAGTTGCATATATGCTACAGAGCAGTAAACACGTTTAGAAAATATAGCGGAAAATCGGACCGTTTTCTATCACATCGCGTGATCAGAGCCGTCTTAACTAGTGTTTCTATACATTTATAGTATTGATCTCGTACTTTTTCCATATTAAGCTGTACAGTATATGAAGCTACTGTTATCGGGTAATAAGTTGCACCCGTTTCCTTTTAACTCTGCGTGGTTCCTCTTGCTCTCTGTGTATCTAATCTATAATACTTCCTGCAAGTTTCTGTTGGTTGACACAGAGTCTGAGGCCCTTTATTTAGAAATTTCTGAAAATTAAAACCAGATCAATCACTTTGTATCACTTTGTTTTTCAGTCGCATACATCAAACTATGCAAGAATATGCCCTAGGTTTATGTCAGCGTAATAGTTGATTTTCTGTAGGTACAAGTACTTTATATTATAACAATTCATATTTGATAATAATATGATTTGAAGTTAGAATTGTATAGTTCAAACCAAATCAAATTTTTGTTAACATGTATTGAAATCGTATTGAATTGGTTTATTGGTGAAAGTATTCCTATGCCTTATATGTAATACTTTTAAGCTCATCGTACATCCAATCAACTAGTACTTTTGATGAACCAGGTTCTACGGATTTTAGAACATACTTAAACCGTTTATTATATTAAATATGTATGCATAATATGAATGAACATCTATAGGCAATCCGCTATATGCTGTAGGAAAAAATGTAAAATTATTGCATACTGTATTATAACATAATAATATACAGGATCACAAAGAGTCACACAGGCACACACAATGAGATAGCAATAATTTTACTAGACTAATGTAGAATTATTATTTTGTAATAATGAGTCATAATTATGCCCACATTACTTCGATCTATGAATAATGTGTGCTCTTTTCTAGTGTGTTCAAAAGTAGTACTTATTTATTAACCATACATAATGTAATGATACTTTTTGTATTACAAAGAGAAATAGTAATAATTCCTTAGTCATACATTAAAATATAAATGTGAACAAATAGCATAATATAAAGTTTGTTGTTGGTTGCGTGACATGAAATTTGACTTTCGTATACCTCTGTTTGTATGTATGTAATAATAATAATATGTAATTTTTTCTCCCTTTTAACGCTAAAACCACTAGTGCTGAAGCTGAAGGGTCAAGTTCTTTCGGTTATGTTTCGGTGCAGGGCAAAAAATCGAGAATGGGTTTGGTTACGAACTTCCGCCTTCGCTTTCCGTGAGTAACTTTTTTTATTTTACATACCTAGTTTATGAAATAAATTCGTTGGGACTTTTTCGTCTTACCGAAGAAGTTTTCATGTACGCATTTTCGTACAAGTAATAACTTTTGCCAAAACATTAAACTTTAAACAGTGAATCCCTATACGGACGATGTGGAATATATTGTGTGTACTAATAGCAGTGCCAAGTAAGTAACTTTTTTCTACTCTATGTACCTACTTAACTCAAATCCAAATTAAAGGAGACTAGTAACCCCATAAAAGGAAGAAATCAGAGCTTTCTGTAAAAATCTTGATGTATTGTAACATGCTTGTTAAACCACATAAAGTGACATGAATATTATTTTCATTGCTTTATTGAAAGGGAACTTTTGTTCTGAATTTTGTTTTTTCTGAAAGTAAAATATTGTCCAATTATGCTATGGTATAACGTTCTGACGTTGTCCGCGTATATATATATATATATTGTATATTATGGAATGTATAGAACAGATGATGAAATGTAGAAACCTATTTCATTGGGAGAAAATGAGTCTTTAATGAGAAAAAGAAACATCCCGTTGTGATAAATTTAGGTTTATCATTTTGATAGTCAATCACGCGTAGAATGTATGACATTAAACTTGAAAATTCAACTATTTACTCAAAATAGTTAAACAATGACTAGTGTATAGCATTAGGTATTAGTTTTTAACGATTGTTGTGAGGAATAGCAATAATAATGTTTCCTCAACAGTTTTAAGCAATTTGGAATAACACTCTTCCTCTTTGGGTCCATTTCAGAGCTCTGCATTCTCACGATACAGGAGCAGGAGAAAATAACAATCCAGTAGATCATACCTCAGTAGCTCAAACGTAAGTTCGTCTGTTGCATATAATGGTTGCCAAACGAAAATGTGACATGATGTACACAATTATGCAGGTTAACTACATTATGGAAATGTATTAAAATATTTCTGTAGTTTTGGAGCTCAACCAGGCATTGACTATTCTATCCAACGTTCTCCCCGCGATGCCCTGTACCCTTCACATATGGTCTCGTCCTCCCACATTCAAAGTAAGTGCTCTTGGTATTTACATTTCTACAGAAATTTATTATGATAAATAAGTGCTGCATTCCTTTTATATGCTCTCCAACATCAAACAGTAATACAGAGCATATACTTTTTGATTTGTACATATACGAGCTACTACAACACCTAAAGTGATATGTACATATTATAGGAAATGGTTGTTATACACTTGTAGCTAGTTTGCAAGGTTGGTTCATTGAAGCTTAGCTGACGTGCTTGTAATGATAGATTTTTTGGGTTTACGTTCATAGTACTGATATATATGTTATGCATACAATTAAGGTGTACTGGAAAGGGATGCATACAGAAAGGACAAAGAATATTCAAGTCATGTTATTATAGTAATACATGCACATGCATTATGTACACACTACACACACAAGTAAATTCATTTGTTTGTAAGGAAAGTTCTATGGAGTTATGTTTTTTTTATTCCATAAGCGCC
Source organism: Sminthurinus bimaculatus (assembly GCA_034698285.1). NCBI lineage: Eukaryota > Metazoa > Arthropoda > Collembola > Symphypleona > Katiannidae > Sminthurinus > Sminthurinus bimaculatus. The sequence continues at coordinate 6,802 of JAQIVE010007626.1, forward strand.
GGCATACATCTATGAGGCAGTAATAATAAAAAATTACTCTTGAATTTTACTTCTTTGTGCCTTTTAATCTTTCGCCAGAGGGTGACATATATATCGAAATGTATGTACGTTGATCATACGTAAAAAAATTGATTTTAAAGTTTTCTTTCTGACTTTCTCATGTATTATTTTGATAGGAAACATTTTTTTTTCACATCGTTTCCAATATTGTCTATTATAAGGATGCATACTTATAATGCATATTAGGCATTATGTAATATATTGCTCAGTGACTAGTTATTGATATTTTATAATAGCTTTTTTTAAAACGTTGTAATAATTTCTTAGTATTTATGAGTAGGTACACGGTTTTTGGCATGTCTCAATTTTTAGGACAATTTCTTTAATTCTATAAACTCCTGACATAAATATACATAAATACTTATTTACAATTTGCACTAAAATTGAATTATTTATTTATATATTTGTTTTACTTGATATGTACATTTGTTAAATGTTTTGTTCGATTATAGATACACAATAGAATAGGAACTTTAAATTTGATTTTTCATCATACATCCCTTTTTTATTTTTGTTTTTGTATAAGCATTTTTTTTATTTACTTTGCCATGTGTTATTTTAATACACAAAAATATTGCATTCTTAAAGGTACTAGAGCCGGAAGCACAAGCAGCTACAGTAATTATGAAGGACAGAGTTCCTCCCCTATCAGCTACAGCTCGCCAGCACAGCCCACATCCAATGCAACAGTTTCAGACTCTCCTGGAAGTGTCTTGAATAGAATCACCAAAGCAAACACAAGTCCTACGCCAGGTCAAGTTGCCTGGAGTCAAACTTCTCAGCATATTAGACAAGTATGTTTAGTAAACAATACATCATCTATTGTATGCAATTTAAATTTATAAAGTTTCGTATTTATTCCAAGATTAGAGTTTAAGTTTTCATTTGGACATAATACATGAGGACAAAATGTCTAATGCATTATGGGGGTCAGATCTTTAACGTCTAAAGTAGAGCTTACTACTAAAAATAAAATATATTTCTGCTTCTGTACTTAGGATGACTTTCTTTTCCATGAATGTATTTTATGGTAAATAAAGCCGTCCTTACGACAGAAGAAGCAGTACATGCATATGATTTTTAACAGTTGTATAGACTAAAAAATCAAAAGTTTCTTTATGCTTCTTGTTTAAGCATATTATTATTATATTTTAACAGTCGGGATCTGAGGGCTACCAACAATACAATCAGATGAGTCCTTCTCGTTCACCTAGTGGACCAACATACACGCAATTAAGTGGAGGGGGATCCTCGAGAGCATCCAGTGGAGTTAGTGCATCCGCACAAGGCAACTCTTATCATCCTCCAGCAACTGCTCCAGGTCAGTTTTTTTTTAAAGTTGAATTTTATTATAATCAGGGTATAGAAACATTTCAGTCTATGAATATCCAATGCTCCAATTATCTTATATTGTTGACGATACATTTCATGGTAATTATTATCCTTTCATTTTTCCAAAAACATTCTTGAAAGGATCTTTTATTGGTTGCGTGTGTATATAGTGTTATGTTAATTTGAAAAGTTCTTATTGTTGATGTTACTAGGTCGTTTTTTATAAAGCCTTTATAAGAAGGCTTTTGACTTGAACTTTCTTTCTTATGTTATATGGTGTAGGAGTATAATAGCTGTATAGAGTTTTCTCATTCAAAATATTTCTATGTATTTGAGGGTACATACTTATTTAAAAACCGCAAACTGGAAATCGTCTTTTGTTAAAAATCTAAAGACGCCAATCATAGAATTTTATATCACAACATTATAAAAACAATTGTTTACCATACAAATAGGAATGTGGCAGTGGCAAAATGCTGGCGGACCTGCTGATGGTAGTGCTGGAAGCGCCACAAATCCTGCAACTGCAAATCCTACAGGTAACTCACAATTTTCTTAATGGGTTTTTTTGTGCACAAAGTGATACTTACTCGTGTAAAAAGTTCTATTTATTTATTTATTGCTACAAAGCAGCTTGAAAGTACATTAGAATAATTACATAGATGGAATATACTCTCCATGTAGATAAAAGATAACTGTACACGATGCTTATTTTTCTTGAATATATAGCATGGAAAAGTACAGCAATGTGTGTAACAAATCGTAATGAAGCGCTATTATTGCATAGGGAAATGGAATAATAGGTATAATAGTATGTATGTTGCAAGTTATTCATAGGGATTAATTTCTGAATGACCAAACTACATTCGACTAGCACAAGAACGTTCGAAATTCGTCAATAAAGTTTTGTACAATGTCTAGTGGTAACGACTGTTCTTCAGGTTTGAGTACTCGATGGATTTGACACAATATTTACCAGTATTACCATTTTTTTAGAGTTGAATTTGAATAATCTTAGTCCTTAGTTTTGAATTCTCTCTGTCTGTAGGCCATGCTAGGTTCTAGGTTTCATGCAATAGCTTTAATAGTGACATGTAAAAATATAAATTATTAAAATTTTCTACTTTCAATACATTTAGGTCACCCTCAAGGCACTGGGGAACTGCAGGATATGCTTCAGATGCTTGACCATCATTCAAGTACAGCACCATTTGAAGATTTAACAATGTTCAATACCAATTTTGAATAATTTAATTTTAGGCTATTGGTTTAGGAAATTGTTATGTATGTCTTGTTTCTAAAACGGTTTATTATATAAGATAATAATGTACACATACTTTGTATACGTCGATATAATTACAAAATGTAATGTATGTAATAATTACTTAGCGCTGAAGTTGTTTTCGTTTTTAAATGTAGTGCGTGGTTTTTCAGCAATTGTTTCGAACGAGTACAAGATAAGCTAAATAACTAAAATATGTTTTAAAATAATAGCCACGTTCCAAAAACCATCTTTCATATATTTCAATTTCTACGAAGTATTCATATGAAGCCCAGGAGGTGTGATCCATTACATAGCCTCCGAGGACTGATGAAAGACCGTGAATTGTATATGTAAAAATACAATATACAATACAAACTAATTTCATTGATCTGTGCCAAGTTACACGTAAATTTTAAAAATTATTGGTGTTTAGAAATTATAACCCCATCCCATTTTTCAGTAGCGTTCCTTGAATGTTTTTCTCTACGTGGACAAAGGTTTTGCTAGCTTTAGTTTTTAAACACTGACTTTATCCCTTTTTGTTTTCTTTTTGGCCCTGAAACATCAAAATATGCGTTCATTTTTTATATTTACATATAATTCAACATACTGTATTTTAAGGATGGGTTACAGAAATATGCGTAATATATGACAGTTTTTTCCCGAAAATTCCAAAATTTGGAGTGTGGCTATAGTTTCTGAACATATTTTACCAACCCTGTGAAATGTGGACTTGCAACTGCGACACCCTTTTTTTAATCTATAGAAATGCCTATTGAAAGTTAGT